>CAUHTR010008086.1:0-65717 GCA_959609185.1 Schmidtea polychroa
CTGTGGCAACATTACAGACTGTAGTATGCGATTAGCCGTGGTTAACCATCTCGATGGTTGATAAGACCAGGATTGCGAAGTGAATGTCGACAGGACAAATACCAACACTTACAGCAGTACACAAATCGAAACAGGTATTTCTGATCTGTACTAAATCGTCGGAATTTGCACTTGACGGTAGAACACAGTTTATCGGCATGTAGTCAACGATGGGAAGCTTCTCACAATTCAACAATGACTTTCCAATATAACTCATTGTTCGATTGTGCTATTACTTCAGTTTAATATAAATTGTGATACAAGTTTTAGATAGAGGACAACAAAAAATATGAATAGTTTTTTAGATTTTAAATCTGGTACTGAAAAAGTGTGTACTAAAGAAAACATAAATTTGTTTTGACAACACTATTGTTGACTCATGCGTGGAAACAAAAAACAGGAACAAAAATAGAGAGTTTTCTTAACCTCAACGAGATACACTCATACCTCGCTTTACGGCCTAGATACGTTCCAGGAAAGTTGGCCGCAAAGCGAAACGCCGCATAACGAATCAAATACATTTTTGATACAATTCCATATAAATTAAATAGGATTTTGGCCGTATAACGAAACATTTTAGGCCGTAAATCGAAAAAAGAGCCGTAATTAAAGTAGGCCGTTATAGCGAAAAGCCGTATAAAGAGCAGCCGTATAGTGAGGTATGAGTGTACTTCTTAAAATTCAAAAGTTATTAACCATAACGTTAATTTACCTTCATTTGGGTTTCAATTTTATTTAATTTCACCCGTCCCAGGTATCAGCGATTTTTTTGTTGATTTAACTGCATGGAAATAAAATTCAAAAAGAGATCAAATTGCGAAACATTAGAACAAACTGGTTCTAAGCGATCGCCAAAATTCGGGTATTCGCACAAGTGTCCTATCTAATTCTATCAGCGCTGAGGTAACCACTAAGTCCCAGCGTGTGACATTTTATCCATCTAAAGACGGTTTGAACAACCGATTTCTATCTTAGATCAAGTAGCATTTTTGTACACTTACTTTGTTAAAACTCATTATATAACTTAAATTATTTATTCATAAACACTCTTTGGACATATTCATTTAAAAATATATTTACATCAATAGATTTATATTATTATAAGAACTTTTTTTCTAATTTCACCACTGATTTTTTTCCATTTTATTTTATTATTTAAAAATTAAAAAAATTTATATATATACAGTAGCGAAACCAGGGGAGTGCGGGGATGCGGACCGCCACCGGATGACACCAAAATGCAAAAATCACTGTCAATGATTCTATGTCCATGAAATTAGAATGGCGGCGATGACGCGCACATTTTCCAGAGGCCCGCTTTGGCGTGCCTATCCTGGTGCAACGTCTTCTTTTGTTGTGATGTTAAGTTAATCTTATAAAGCTTTAGACTCTTGACAATGTGGTGATAAAGCTAGAGACGCTAAGAATTTTATGTACGAGCAGTGTAATCATCTTGCGGAGCAGATAATTGAATAAGCGCCTTGAAAATCAGACCAATATGGAATGTCAGGTCCAAGAAGAGGATGACAGGTGAGAAGACAAGAGATGCTGGACTAACTCTGCAAGATCATATCAAGAATCTTCAATGAACTAGCAGCCGTGCTTAAGGCTGTTCAAACCAAGAGTTTGATATTTGACACCTAAGAAGAGTTACTGGTGTCTATTCCAAAATTGACCACTTTCTATGATGTTATCAAAGGAAGAGCTTTTATTAGAAATACCAAGGCTGGCAAGGACATGAAGGAAGCAGAGATTGATCTCGAAGAAGCCAAAGACTGGTCAATACTTGAAGTTTTGAAATTCAAAGCTGAATGGGACTTCCTAGAATTTCTCCAATATCTCTCAGTGAGCTACAATTATTTCTTACGATCTGTGTGTGTGGCTTCATGTGAGAGGAATTTTTCAGATAAAGTTTATAAATAATTATTTGCTATCTACCATGGTACAGTCAAGGCTTTCTGATCTTGCAATATTATCAATTGAAAGTGATTTGGCGAAGGGTTTGATTCGATGAAGTAATTGACAAGTTTGCAGCTCTAAAGGCCAGGAAATGAAATTCCTAGTTTAGCCAAGATTTAATATGACATAAAATTAACTTCTTACAGTCTTTTATCAACCGACCTTGAATTAAATTTTTCTTCTATTGACTTTGTAAATATAGGACCTATATTTATAAACGTTACTAAGAATTCTGTATGTTTCCGTTATTTGGCACTGGCGGACTCGGAGGAGGTCTAAAGGATGTCGTGAAGGGGGTTGACACCATGAGTTACCGCACTGGGTGACACCAACCCTAGTGACGCCAGTGTTTATAATACTTGGTTTTCTCAAAACTTCAATAAAGTGAACTTTACTGAAAGAGAATTAGTTTTAGACAAAAAGAGTTAGAAATTTTTTCCTAAAAATTTAAATTCCTTATTTGTATGAGTTTCCATGCTCAATATACAGCAAATTGCCGATTGCATAATCAACAGCTAGTCTATATAAGCTTTCCCCTTTATCATCATTACTCACATCCAATTAAAACAATAAATAACAATGATCCATACTGAAAATCCATGCATGACCGACCAGTACGGTTACACATTAAGTGAAAATGAAGTTTGTGAAATCGAAGGTGAGTGCTCAATATGTCTTGAAGAATTGGATTATTCTTCGAATATTGTCAGACCTGAGTGCTGTGATAAACATTACTATCACCATCATTGTATGATAAAACTGATTTCTTCCAATTTCTTTGATGTCAAATGTCCGTTGGACAGGTGTCCGTTTAGGAGCTATTTGTATTACAAACATTCTCGACAAACATCAAATCATTCGAACTGAAGTCTTTTGGTATAAGTCTGACCTTCAAATCATTCTACTATTCAGTCATTTCCTCTCTAAGAAATATATCGGTACAAATGTCCACTCTTATGAAACCGACCTCGATCCGACTACCATCAATATTGTTTGTCACAAAAATTTATTCCAATCACTGTCTCTCAAGAAAATATATCATAGAAATATTATCGGATCAAATTATCAAATGAATATGACAGGAAATATGCGCCATTTGACCATGTCATTTTACACAAAGGCTATGAAAACCTCATTGAACTATTATTATCTGACATTGGGTTGTAAATATGTTTTTGATGAGAGGTCGAATTAGATAATACAATATTTTGTTAAATATATTTTAATAATTTTATAATGTTTGTCCTTTGTTTTATTCATCAATTAATTAGTGCGGTAGTGGCGCATAAATCATTTCCGCAATTGGCCAATCATATTCCACAACTGTTGCGTAATAATGATAATATTTTTATATCCGCAAATTTATTTGTTTATCTATTAATTAATTACCATCATATTCAAGAAATGTTCAAAAGTTTATCTCAGTATTTCAATGGATTTGTTGTCGCAAACAAAATGTTTCATGTGAAAATGAAAGTCTCCTTTATCCGACAGATTCCGGCAATAAAATATCATCATTCGTGGTGAGCAATCTGGATCTATCAGAAGGTTTCAACCTGATTCAGATTCAATCGGAAGATCCAGATTGGAATATTTTATTTTCTCCGCTGATTAAAGATCAAGATTGAATCTCGTTTAAATAAATAAATAAATAATATATAAATATTTTTTTTTACAAATGTACCTCGGATAACGCTTTTATTTCACCTAGCAGTCACAACCATTGCCTGAGGTGCAAAGTGCCCAGGGCCTACGAAAAGATTATTTTCTGGCCCGTTATCGTAATTATTCTTAGATAATGTATAATAATAATAATAATAATAATAATAATAATAATAATAATAATAATAATAATAATAATAATAATAATAATAATAATAATAATAATAATTTAATTTCTTTCAAAAGTTTGGTTTACTAAATATTTCTACTCAGTTTCTTAATCAAAAAAAATAATTTTCATTATTTCACCATAAAAATACATGATAAATATTTCATTTTATAATTATTTCGCTGGATAAATAAAGCCTTCAAAAATTTAAACAAAAATAGATGCATTCCTTATGACAATTGTTTAGAATTTACTGTATATATTACTGTATATTAAAAAACCTATATATATATAGTATATATATATATATATATATATATATACTATATTATATATATATATATATATATATATATATATATATATATATATATATATATATATATATATATATATATATATATATATATATATGACAATTGACAATATATAGATATATATATATATATAATATATATATATATATATATATATATATATATATTATATATATATATATATATATATATATATATATATATATATATATATATATATATATATATATTATTTTTATATTTTTATATTTTATTTATATATATATTTTGATTATAAGAACTTTTATTTCTTCCAATTTCACCACTTCTTATTTTTATCCATTGAATTAAAAGAGAGTTTGAAGACTATAAATCAGTAATATATCGATGTTTGTTGATAATCACGAATTTTCGGCACTGCCTTTTTTTTGAAAATTCTCTTGAAAAAGGCAGTGCCGAAAATTCGTGAGTATCAACAAACATCGATATATTATTGATTTATAGTCTTCAAACTCTCTTTTTAATTCAATATATATTTTTATTTATATTATTTTTAGTTTTACAGGGGTACTTAGACATTTTATTTAACATGTCATAAATATGAATTCTTTCACAATTTCCATTTCTGGCATCTAAATTATTATCATGAACAGCAATAAATATGAAGAACAAAATGAGTGACCTTTCTTTTCACAAGTTTTACATCTTTGATTGACATTCTTGTTGGTTGACCTTCAATTGAAACATGAAAGAATCATGACACCTTTCATACACTCTTTTGTATATTTAAGTTCTTTTTGATATATAAATCAGATCAACTGCATTTCGACATGTTATCTTTTGTCACAACGCGATGAAAATAGACTTTTACAACGTCATATATAGCTAAGAAGGAGGAATCAAGAGATATAACCATCACTATAGATTCCTCATGCCGGATTTCACCCGAAGAAAGTTTTGAAATCCATTGTGATATTGAAATTCTATTAAATTCCACATTTATTTTTTATTCTATTATCTCTATTGTTGCGAGTAGATGGTAGAATGTAAGGGCAATGTGACAATGTTTAGGATATTAGCTTAATGGGGGAGGATATCAGTATGACATTTTTGATTAAAAATTGCATGTTAGAGAAGAAATTTCACTATAATTATTTTTCTCATTATTAATTATAATATTTTGATAAACATTTATTATTGAGTTTACACAGTGCTTCTCAGTCAGCTGTGTGGCCTCTGCAAAATAAACATTGCAAATTTACTAATTTCAAATTGAATTTTAAAATACGCAACAGTAGATGGATATGTCCCTTCCACACCATGTTCCATTCACACCACTATCCCCCCTGGAGATTATCCAGGCCAACTCGTAATTTTATAACGGACACGAAAATATATAGTCTTTATATACAAAAAATGCATAGTTTCCATGGAAATGAGCTCCAAAGTCTTTAATTTACGCCATAATTTAACAACTTCTATATATTATGATGATTACACCAGTCTTATATTATAGAATTAAAATCGTATACTTCAAAATACGACGAGACAGTGAATAGCATCAGCATCAAATGTCATAATGTAACATCATTCATATAATATCAAACTTAGAAAATCTTATATTATAAAAATAAAATCATATTCTTCAACACACGGTGGGACAATGAGCATAAGCTTTAATAAAATACTTAGGAAATTTTTTTTAAAAATATGAAAGTACTTTAAAGTGAAGGTCACACCACTTGACTTAGATAAAATTTTGAAAAATAAAAATGCCTGGATAAATTTTGGAAAGTTTAGACTTAGAAATTTGTATATAAAAATACTTGGAAAAAATCAACAAATTACTAATAAAAAAATCACATAGGATATTTACAAAATATTTCCAAATCAAAAAATTCTCAAAATAAATTTCTCAAATTTTAAAAAGCCCCAAAAAACAAATTTCCCAAAATTTCACAAATCAAAATTAAAAAAAAGGTCCAAGAAACTAAAGTCTAATTTTTTAAATCAAACACAAAACACACATATCCAAGTTATTCAAATAAAAGATTAAAATCATCAACCTACAAACCCACCAATCGCCGCCCGAAGGGGAAAGCGCGGTAGTTAGTAAATTAAAATAATAAATAGATGAATAAATAAATAAATAAAAAAATTAAAGATTGAAAAATATTTTTAAAAATATATATATTAAACCATTCATCTAATCACACACACACACACACACACAAATCAGTAAATATTTCAATCATTTTGAATTTCTCGAACTGTTTCTTGCTTCATCATATCACTCTCATGTCATCAAGTTCATCGCTACCTAAATAATACCCAAATGCAAGACTAGTATTTTTATCTACCCATAATCGCTTATCATCATTGTTTGACAAGGCGATTTTTATATTTTTAAATGTGTAAAGTTGATGGTTAAGCAACCATATCCTAGATTGTGGTACTGAAAATATCTCATTAGTGTTATAACAATCGAGATATGATTGATGACTAATTTTAGTTCCCACTAAATTAACTCCTTTTGCTTTCATACGAGTCTTAGTGCCTAAGAGACTATAACATTTTGGTCTCAAGAAAACCAATTCACTATATCCAAGTCCCTTACTCTCATTCTTAAACTTGCCGGTAACAGAATCGAGTTTTCTAGAGTATAAAGGATGTGAAGGATCATAATTGGATGTGTCAAGCAGATTATCTCTAATCATTGCCGGTAATAATACATCTAATTTACAGTCTTTATCTCCGACAACAATATTTATTTTACAATTAAACTTGCACCTATACTAGTCCAATTCAATATATTGAAGTTGATGCATGCGCAGTTTAGACAGATCTAGTACAGACTGCTCAATATAGTTGGATCTATCTAAACAGATTTGATCCTTATTTAAATGTGCCGCAACTAAATCACGAGCAATTGTGATAGATTTTCTAAATTGAGTTTTTGATGCATATGTAATAAGCTTTTCGGCGGAGTTACAAAGTCTCAAATTCATGCGCCTTTTTAAATTTTCGACTGATTTACCATATAGGCTATTATTATAAAGCTTAAATAAATCTCTATAAAGCTAGCTAGTAGAAGTCGCACGTAATTGCGTGTTTTCGTCAATATATGTTTTAAAGATTGATGCTTGTTTAAATTTAATGGCACGATGAACATTTACAACGACTGCCCCCAATTCAATATAAAGTTTAAAAAGTCTCCAATAAATAACATGGTTCTTCTTGGGTGAATGCGTGAGCATCACTTTTCAACTTTAGAACCGGGTGGACACATCTTTTCCTGAGTAAGAGGGAGATCGTTCAAATAGTCATGCAACAGATTAGAGTAGATGGATTGGGCACCGTTGGCACAGGGAACCGCTAGCACAGTACCCCCCCCCGTCGTAAAAATTTTTTCAAGGTCAAATTTTAAACAAAGACATATGACTCATCAAGGTCATTGAAACAAAGACCATGACTCACCCACTGACTCATCAAATTTCTCAATGTCATTTAAACAAAGACCATGACTCATACTATGACTCATCAAAGTCATTTTCAAGGTCATATGACTCATAATATGACTCATCAAGGCCATTTAAACAAAGACCATGACTCATCAAGGTCATTTTCAATGTCACATGACTCATCCGATGACTCATCAAAAATTTCAAGGTCATTTAAACAAAGACCATGACCTTGAAAATGACCTTGATGAGTCATGGTCTTTGTTTAAATGACCTTGAGAAATTTAATGAGTTGAGAAATTTGATTTCCCTGTCGGGGTGGGGTGGTGGGGGGTACTGTGCTAGCGGTGCCCTGTGCCAGCGGTGCCCAATCCATCTACTGATTAGGGATATTTATATCGACTTCCATAGTTACTATGGCATAGTTTAACCATATGAAAGTGTTTCAATATCCGAATTTATCCACTCATGCAATATAGATTCAAGATTATTATAAACTCAAGTAAAATCGGCATCCGGAAGTTTTTGGCTAAGAGCCCAACCATACAGATTATCTGTATTCTCTGAAGTTGAAACATGATGCTTGTTAACAAATGTCAAACCACCTCGTGTTCCTACATCATAAAAATTGAACATTTCCATATGTTGCAAAAGTTCGATCGGCTCTTGTAACGTCATGAGTGCTGATGCCCATGACATACCAGGAATGACATAGAAATTCAGAGGTTCAAGGCCATTGTTGGAAATAATCAGCCAAGAGAAATACATCTAATTTAAGATAAGTTGACATGTAGTCCAAAAGATTATTACAATTCTGCCGAGTCCAGATTTGTTGGGCAGTAGCATATTCATCTGCCGTGACACCATCCCAAATTGGTGGCAATTCAAGAGTAGATTCTAGAATTTCTAATGAAGTAGCAAAATTATAAGGGAAAATGCCTTTACAAGTCATAATAGAACCTTCAAAAGTAGATGATGTCAAAGGAAGATCCGACAGAGTTTTTACAGCCTTTGCCAAAAACAATTAACAAATTGCATACTATCGATAAAACGAACCGCCAATTTTTTGATATAAGAGATTAATGATATAAATTTTTCAGTCCTAGTAGGGATAATATTCAACTCCCACGATGGAAAATTATCAAGACCAAATTTCAAAATATGATGAAGGTTATGATGAAAGTTATGAGAGACTACAGGAAGCTGTTTTTGAATTCGTCGAGAAATATTACATTTACTACAAGCAGCACCAAGATACTTGCCAGAGAAATGGTCATGATCTCGAATTTTGCGAATAATAGATTTTTACAAAGATAACAGGTTTTAGAAAAACTGAAAGCACGATTTTCGGCCCAAGTCATAGTTTTTAAAGGTGTTTTGCTATGAATTTCATAATAAGGGATAACTATTGTGTCAACAATCGATCCACTGATATAGAACATAAATGCCATGTCCCAACATCATGAACAAAAGACTCCGGGAGATCGAAAATCTGCGGGATCAGGGAGTACAAAACCAGTTCAAGATTTGAGCCCTGAAGATCCAACTCAAACGGATAGGGGCTCGGAACCATTAAGGAACCATATATGTCGTTTTTTGAAACGGTTGAATTTAATTAATCTGGTTCCCATTGGTCCTAAATCCATTCAGAACTGATTTTGAAATTCTTTATTTTTCAATATTTACGGTGGTGATTTTATTAAAATGTGGCATTTTGTCCATTGAATAAATGTGCAAATTTCATATTGATACTCTGATTGAAGACATTGTGAATAATCCAGTGGTGGATTTGTCAACGACTAGGTGGCAATAAATATGAAAAGGAGTCACAGTGAGGTAATGCTATATCTGATATAGGATTAAAATTTATAGGAAAATCACCTAAATTTTATCTTAAATTCAAACCAAAATTATCATTTATTTTCATTTGTCATTAGTAGACAATTTTCAGGGATAAAAAATATCATAAATTATTAAATATATTTATAAAAAACCAGCCAGCAACCAGTAGTATAAATTATAGGTCGAAGAGATAAAAAATATTCACGTCCCTATGTACTGTAACCATTTATTTAGCTCCCTCACTGATATCTTTCTCATTTGAAGATAAAAAATACAGTTAAGATAAAAAAACAAACAGTTCAGTGTATTATTTAAACCCTATTTTCATGAACTTGTTTAACTGGCGTCATCTGGGTTCATCATATCCTTAGCATCCCGGTACTATACGTTATTATATTAATTAAAATACTTTAAAATAACTTAATTATACATTTTCTCATATTAAGTAATTGTCTGTGACTGAAACTAAGAATTGAATGTCGGAAACTAATATAAAATTAAGATGAAATAAGTTCTCACCGAGACAATAAAAACGACTTTTAGATGACATTTAAGAACATAAAAATTGAGTATTGTAAAACACGCCTTAAACAAATAATTAATACGCGTGCTAATATTAATATTATTACTAATATCGTTCTAATATCGGTGCTTATGAATGTAATTGATCTCATATTTTCTAAAAAAAATCAATATTGCATCGGCCAACAACCAATCATTTTGCTTCTGTATGTATGCGCATGTGCGCGTGTACGCGTGTATATGATTATCGGTAATTGTAATGATTTTATTGTACAACTCAGCCAGAATTACATGTCAATCGGTTCGGAATATTTCTCGGAAAACAGAAGATTTTCGATTTTCAATGTCAATCAACAAAGCGATTTTAACAAAATCAAAGAAGAAGCCGTTAAACAGGTTAATAATATCTATTTGATAATGTTAATTAATTAATTTGATATTCAAATAATTTACATAGAAAATTAATTTTACTTTATTACTGTTGCTTCAGAAAAAATGTCTGGAAGAAAGTTCTTTTTAACCTTTCTCAAGTAGCATTTTATCAATAAACTGCTTGATTTTTTTTAAATAATTCCCATTTCAAGGACTAAAATGAGTGTTAATTTAAAATTGAATACATCTGATGTTAACATAGAATATCCAATGAGGCGAGTTATGATAGGAATACTTTTTCCTTCATCGCAACGGAGCATTTCTATTTATTTCGTCGCTATCTATTAAAGTAATTTGTAAATCGACATGGTTATCTTTCAAGGTCTCACCAATTATGTCAGGAATCCACAATATTATGCATATAAAATTCATGATTTTTCATTCTTTCGGTTTGTCCATCTGTAACATCTGTAAATTTGTCAAAAAATTCGCATCAATATTTAGTTTGAATTTTAATTTCGTTGATTTTGTTTACCACAAAAATTATTGCGGAAATTTCTGTGAAAATAATTATTATACACCCGTCAAAAATCACAGAAAACAAATAATGAATAGATTTCAAAAAGGATTTCATTTATTTGTTACAACTGAAATGCGATTTGATTGGATTATCTATTCAATAGATTCTATTGGATTGTCTTGACAGATCGACATGTATGTCAAAGAAATATTATTATTATTATTATTATTATTATTATTATTATTATTATTATTAAACAAAAAAAATATAATATAAGCCTTTTCATGCGATATATATATATATTCAATAGAATGACAAAATTGCCAATTATAAAAATATTCCTTTTCAATTTTCAAATTCTTTTTGATCTCCTCTTTGATTTCCTTTTTCTTCTCAATGGTTTAAAATTAAATCACCTCTGAAACCTCTAATATCCGTTTTGTATTGGACTTTCTTGAAGTTTAATGGCTGTTTATAGTTCTCATTTTATTCACATTACATCGACTGGCTATCCTTTATTTCTCGTTTTTTATGACATTTACTTTCTGTAAGTATGTAAGTGTTGATCTTTAGTGCATAAATATTTCCTTGCAAGTTGATTTTTGTAGAATCCGTAAGTTGGAGTATAATATGGGGTTTAGGACAAACAAACCTAAGGAATTATATAAATTTTATTTTTATAATTATTATCATTATTATTATTATTATTATTATTATTATTATTATTATTATTATTATTATTATTATTATTATTATTATTATTATTAATATTATTATTATAATTATTATTAATATTATTAAAATTATTCATGATATACTATGCAATATTCTTGATAATAATATCATTTCTAAAGAGATTATAATTTCAATTATTTATTCTAGATGGAACAATTAGTTGCTTCAACTCAAAAAATTCACGAATTAGAAGATGTAAATTATTTTTTACAAAAAGAAAATGCTGGTCTTTCAAAGGACATTGAAATTTGAAAAAAGAATTAATCAGAAAAGATTTAATGGAAAGTGAATTACTCCAAAGAAATGAAGATTTAGCGAGAAAAGTGACATTATTAAATATTGATAAAGAAAATAGAAAATTTGAAGAATTATCCGAGCAACTTTTACATTTTGATCCGGTTTCAAAAAATCTAAGAGAAAAGGAATTGTTGAGTAAATTTCGTCATTGTCAATATGAAATTGAAGCATTGAAAGAGAAAATAAATGATTTAAATAAACAAATCAAGTCACGAAATGAAGAAATAAAATTATTTCTTTTGAATTGAAAAGATTAAAAGTCTACAATGTAGAATTACAATCTCATGCCGAAGTCGCCACTGATAATCGGACGAAATCAGAATTATTGGCGATTTTAAGATCTCGAATTGAAGAGAAAATCCACTGGGAAACATACGCAGAAACTCTTTTGAGAATGATTTTAGTTAAATGTCCTGATATACTTGAAGTTACTGCTATTAAACGGTACTGCGAAATTAGTTCAAGTGAGCTCGTCGACATGTGGAACTTCCACATCAATAAGGTCATTAATGAGTGTGAACTTGTTTCCAAATATAAAACTTCGTGAAATGATTGTCCTGCTCCCCTAATGGAGATTGAGATTTCACTTTTATTTATTTCGGTAAAAGAAAAAGTTTTGTTTGAACTTTTTTTCAAATTATTTACGATAAAAATTATCATTTATTCTTCCAAATCCGGCTTGCAGATTTGATTAATTTTTTTAACAGTTTATTTTAATTAATTTTCGCTTTGGATTTCTCATGTTTATTTTGTACAATTTGTTTTGTATTTATTTTTTATCAAAATATTTTTTATTTTATTATTAAGAAACTGTTGAGAGCATATTTATTGAAAATTGGAATATCACTATTGTTTTAATATTTAAAATATTATTATTGTTGGGTTACAGGCAGCGCCGGATCTAGCCACTTGGGGGCCCAGGTGCAAGAAGCGATTTTGATTTTGGGGCCCTCTTCCATTCATTTAAAAAAAATTATTCTTCTAATAAAATAAAATAACAATAAGTTTTAATTAATACAATAACATGATTTATTTATTTACTTTTATTATTCACAGCTATTAAAAAAATACTTGATTTTTTTTAAATATAATTAGCTTTTAAGAGAAAAAATAATTATTTATTTATATTAATATAATTAAACAACAAAAAAATATATAACGAAAAAAAACATTAAAAAAATTGCTGAAAAGTGATGAACGGTAGTTTTGTAGTTTTATTAACACTGCATCAACCAAACCAATAGCTGCACTCAGAACTACTGCTTCTGCTTGTAGCATTTTATTTATTTTATTGATATCAATTAGAATATTTTTCCATACAATTAATGATACAAGAAATGGCATTGTTACGATATAATCTAGTATAGCATTGGCTTCTGAAACTGTTTTTGAATCATTTGATGTTGCTGCTAGTTCTTCTAAAGCTTCACGTATTAGCGGCAATTGAGATACTACAGGTTTTACTGACTCTGTTCTGGCCTCCCAACGAGTTTCACTCAAAGGTTTTAATGTTATATGTACGTATTTTATTAAAATTTCCCAACTTTTAGTGGATGAAGCAAACAGTGTATAAAGACGTTGTAAATTTCCAAATAAGTTCTTACACTGTAGAGAGGATGAAGCAGCATCGCATAAAAGCAAATTAAAGTTATGGGCTAAACAAGGAACATATAACGCAAGATGATTTAAATCACATATTCTTTGCCTTTCATGTTTGCACCATTATCATAAGCTTGTCCTCTGCAATTTTGAATTTCAATACCATTTCTTTCGAGCTCACATAATATTAATTTAGTTAGTCCTTCTCCTGTTGTGTCAGAAGCCTCTAGAAAACATAAAAAACTTTCATTTATTTTATACTGTTTTGCTTCGAGATCCTGAAAAACGTATCTTAAAATTAATGTAGTTTGTTCTTTATGGGATATATCAGGCGTACAATCTACTTGAATACTGAAATATTTGGACTCTTTGACTTTTGAAATTATTTTTTTAGATATCTCATTAGCCAGTAATACAATAAACTGATTTTGAATAGTCTTAGAAAGGTAGTGGATATGTATTTTTTTAGATTTAATTTTTTCAAGATGATCGTTCAGTATCGTATCATATTTGGCTAAAAATTCAATTAAACCTAAAAAATTACCATTTTTCGGACTTCCAATGTTTTCGCTAGTACCTCTAAAAGCTAAATTATGTTCGGCCAAAAAGATAATAGCATCTAAAATTCTGCTTTGAATCTGAATAAGTTCTGTTTTCCTCTTATTTATTGATGAAATTAGAAGCTGATCAATTGTGCTATCATTTTTTAAATTATCTTCTAATTTTTTCCATTTCAGGAAACAATTTATATGAAAACTTCCAGTTTCATGCTTTTGGATAATATCTGATAATTTTTGCCACTTATTGTATCCTTTAATGAAACGATTTTCTTTTTCTGATTCAGTTCCAAACAAGAAACAACAAAAGCAAAACACTTCATTTCTAACGGTCGAATAAAGAAGCCAAGTTCGTTTTTGTTTCTCACCATTTACTAACGTTCTCATAAAATAATGACTGGAAAATGATCTTCCATTACTACTCTTTGGAAAGTTTTCAAGACTTATATGTTTTGGGCCTAACTTAATAACGGCAGATCTAAAAACAGAAGATGTCGGAAATGCCCAATCATTCGAATCAGTACTAAACGTATTTACATCTAAACTAACATTATTATTATTGCCTTCATATGGAGATACCAGAAGTTCATTATCTGACAAATAATCATTCACGGTATTAGTCGCCAAATCGTCTGTGGTAGGATTTTTGTTTTTTTCAACAGAAATACTAATCGGTGACGGTAAATCTATTATGGTATGATTGTTATTTTCATATTCATCCACAGATATAATATTTTGAGTTTCTGTTTCATCGTTTCTTACTGGAACCGAATTTGATTGTGGTTCTTGAACTAAACTTTTTTGACACCACGATTTCAAACTGAAACGCTGCTTTTTGTCTTCGATTTGCTTGCGTTCTGATATTTTCCGTTTCTCTGCTCCTGACAAGTAAGTCCTTTTCATAATTTTGTTGTTTAGATTGTAAAATATAAATAATTTTAAATTATTTTATAATAGTCCTAGTCCTAGTAAAAAAGGCTCACAATGGATCATTTAGAATATATTTTAAAATCTTCACATATATTGATATATAAAATTGATATCCGAATGCTAAAACAAATTTTCTAAAAAGAAATATACCAATATTGCTTTTAAATTAATTATTTCTTCTAGAAAAAAAAGGTCACACTTACATTGTGGCTGTTGTCAAACAAAATAATATATTAATATAAAACTTCTATTCAAAAACAAATATTTATGTACATATAAAAAATACAAATCAAATAAACGTTAGTAGTTTTGCACAAATATTTAAAAAAAATACAAGTAATTTTATAATTTTAATATAAATCACTTTTTAAATTAATTATTTTTAGTAAAAAAAACAGACGCACATTTACCGAACTTAACTTACAGGTTACCAAAATTACACCCTTCTGAGCTGCTTTCAGTGTAATCCAGAATACAATGTTTCCCTGCTACTAGACAACCGTTAAATAAGCAACTTTGGTCATGTGTCAAATGGCGAATGTTAGTAATAAGATAGCTCACTCTGGTGAACTATAATTAGCTAAAAGTTCTTATGGTCCAATTTAGTTTAATGTCCCTGCTGTCGTTTAGCGCTCAATGGAAAGTAAAAGAATTGTAAAAATCTAGACCTACATAATTCATTTAAATTTATATTACACAAAGACTAATTTTTTATCGCAAATTTAATCGACTTGCAAATGGACATAAATTGTTTCCCATTTCAGACTAAGACTCTGAATTTCATCATTGACCAAGTATTTTGGATCTATGAAAAAAAACTCCCCATGGGCAGTTTTTTATCATAGGTTTTAAAATAAATAAATAATGTCCACAGTATTCATATTATAAATGCTGGATAGTAGGGTATAGTGTGGACCCGGGAACAAAGACATATGACGTCATCGATGACGTCACAAAGACATATTACGTCATACCCCCTACCCCCCGGGGGGAGGGGTTTTTTTTTTTTTTTTTTTTTTTTTTTTTTTTAAATTTTTTTTTTAAAATTTTTTTTTTTTTTAAATTTTTTTTTTTTTTAATTTTTTTTTTTTTTTTAAATTTTTTTTTTTTTTTAAATTTTTTTTTTAAAATTTATATTACGTTGCGGTATTTTAAAATTTATATTACGTTGCGGTATTTTGAAAATATATTACGTTGCGGTATTTTGAAATTTTAATTATTAAATATATTACGTTGCGGTATTTTAAAAACTTATTTTGATGGTTAAATAAAATTATTACACACAATACTCAGACAAAATATTCTGTTCCCCTATGGTCACACACACACACACAATGTATAAAAATATTATTAGTGCCCACACATGCAACAAGTTAGTGTTCTCATTGATATATTATTATTATTATTATTATTTATTATTACGCGCGCGGGGAATATTATTATCATATATACTCCTAGTCTATCCGACAAAATATTCTATCCCTCTATGGGTATTGCTCATATGGGTAATGGTCAAAGGTGTACTACTCACATTCAACATGTCTCAAAGGGTATAATATAATTATTATTAAATTCTGACCAACTTAAATCAATGAAGGGGTAGAACAAAAATATATTACGTTGCGGTATTTTAAATTTAAAAATATTTTAAAAACTTATTTTGACACTAAAGTTTAGTTAATTAACAAAGACATAATTATTGCACATGCTTTGCATAAATATTATTATTTTTTAAATTTTCAATATTTTCTTTTAAAGTATTAACATGCGCGGGAGTTATTATTATTATTATTATTATTATCAATATTAAAAATCTAAAATATTTTCTACACACACACACACACATGCACAACTCATTAACCATTATTATTATCAATATTAGTGAAAACCTAAAATATTTTTTTACACACATATACAACTCATTAAACTTTATTATTATTAATATTATTATTATTATTATTATTATTATTATTATTATTATTATTATTATTATTATTATTATTATTATTATTATTATTATTATTATTATTATTATTATTATTATTATTATTATTATTATTATTATTATTATTATTATTATTATTAATATTATTATTATTATTATTATTATTATTATTATTATTATTATTATTATTATTATTATTATTATTATTATTATTATTATAATTAGTCAAAAACCTAAAATAATTTTTACACACTAAGTTATGGGGTAGAGAATTATTATATGTTTGCAGTATTCTGTGTTTGCTCTCACAGGAAGTTGACAATAATTTTATACATACATTCTATATACACATACATGGGTGTATATACTCCGAGTTTATCCGGCAAGATATTCTGTCCCCCTATGGGTATTGCTCATATGGGTAATGGTCACCAGGGTACTACTCACATTCAACATGTCTCAAAGGGTATAATATAATTATTATTAAATTCTGACCAACTTAAATCAATGAAGGGGTAGAACAAAAATATATTACGTTGCGGTATTTTAAATTTAAAAATATTTTAAAAACTTATTTTGACACTAAAGTTTAGTTAATTAACAAAGACATAATTATTGCACATGCTTTGCATAAATATTATTATTTTTTAAATTTTCAATACTTTCTTTTAAAGTATTAACATGCGCGGGAGTTATTATTATTATTATTATTATTATTATTATCAATATTAAAAATCTAAAATATTTTCTACACACACACACACATGCACAACTCATTAACCATTATTATTATCAATATTAGTGAAAACCTAAAATATTTTTTTACACACATATACAACTCATTAAACTTTATTATTATTAATATTATTATTATTATTATTATTATTATTATTATTATTATTATTATTATTATTATTATTATTATTATTATTATTATTATTATTATTATTATTATTATTATTATTATTATTATTATTATTATTATTATTATTATTATTATTATAATTAGTCAAAAACCTAAAATAATTTTTACACACTAAGTTATGGGGTAGAGAATTATTATATGTTTGCAGTATTCTGTGTTTGCCTTCACAGGAAGTTGACAATAATTTTATACATAAATTCTATATACACATACCTTGTTTAACATGGGTGTATATACTCCTAGTCTATCCGACAAAATATTCTGTCCCCCTATGGGTACTGCTCACAAAGGTACTACTCACATGGGTAATTGTCGCAAGGGTTTTCGATTTTAAAGCATATTATGGTTTATTAAGGTTAGTAAATAAAACTTAACACACACACTATTTTTAATAATATTTAAACGAAAAAATCAAGACAAGAGAGGACAAGGCAAAGTTTATGCATTTAGTATTGCCAGGCCTAATGAGCAGTGACCAAATATCTGTGCCTGAAAGACACGGTGGATATTTGTTCGCGTCCACAAGGGTCGTCTGTGCCTCCCCCAAGTGGGGTCAGAAGAACCTGGGCATTATAGTTTTCCGTACGGAACATTACGCCTAGCATGGGTAGTCAACTACCAGCACATTCGAAACGTATAATTTCAAAATACATGCGTCATTGGCACTATAACCAAATTAATTAATGTTTTCACTAACACAAATATATATTTACAGAGGCCTCCCACTAGTTGGATTACAACCGCCCACCACGACGATCAGCTTGTAAATATATATTAATTAAGGGATAAAGAGGACCCACCCAACCCTATTATATTTAATTTACAAAAGGTTTCTCGCTCTTCTGCTGGTAATCTATCTCAAATTATCATCTCCATCGGGCCATTTGGAATACATCTTGCAAATTGGACGTATTTCTTAGTTTCTGATGCGGTGCAACTATCATTACTAAAATTTAAAAGCCATTAACTTACAGATGTTATTTAACATTTTATCGTCACAAATTAAATTCTGCCTGACTATTAGGCAACTGTTATTTGTGGTATACTTTTTCGATGTCATTTCTTATCAATTCCCACCATAAAACACAGATACCTAAATATAATATATATATTTTAAAGAATTAATTCATGTCTTACATTCGAAATCTTTCATATTCTTCAGGTATGATGAGTACTTTACTTAATTGCTAAAACATCGGTTTTCCCATTTTTCTTAACATTCGTAGAAAGAAAGTTTACATAATTTAAGTAAACATTCATGTTGAAGGACACCCACAATCATCTAATTCATTTAATAAATCTCTAAATCCAGAACATAAGTCATTTAATGTTTCACCATTTTGTCTGGTTCATCTTCCTCATAATCCAATAATTCATGTGTTAATAAGAAATCTCTAAATCCAAAACATAAGTCCTTTAGTGTTTCAGCATTTTTTCTGGTTCATCTTCTTCATAATTATATAATTCATTTTCTTCATTACTAAGTAAAATAATTAAAATATTGTAGTAAATTCTTTATATACTTACTTTATGGATACTAAAACGAAAGAAAAAAGTTATATGAAAAGTTTATTTAAATAATTTAAATTTAGTTATTTAAAAATATTTAAACAATTTAGTTATTTAAGCATATTTAAACATTATTATATAGTATAATTTTATATAATATTATAATATTATAATTTTATGTATTCTAAATTTATTAATAAATACAGTATAATTTTATATAATATTATAATTTTATGTACACTTATATATCCTTCATTTAATTTTTTAAATTCAAAAATTTATAATGAAGATTCTTTGAATTAAAAAATATTCTGTTAGTATTTCCAGGCAGAAAACAACGAATTCAATAATTAAAATCTTAATTTTCATGTTGTTAGGGTTGTGGCCAGAAGTTAATCGCCATCTAATCGTTTGTTCTCAATTTCGCTCATTTTTGTTCAAAACATTCAGGTGAGTTGTTATCTGGAAAAGTTTCTTTCAGCTCAGTTTTGTTAAAACACTCACGGTATTTTTGAGGGACGTGACACTGGAAATAAATTAACAATGGGTGGTCATCCATACATGTTGTTGGTCTGAGCTGTCGATTTATTTTAGAAATAGGTATATTAAAAACATTTAAGTTATCATTCAGTAAAATAATATAATATTTTTAGTTAATTTATAAATAACAGTATTTTGAAATATCAATAAAGACCATATACTCCGAGTTTATCCGACAAAATATTCTGTCCCCCTATGGGTATTGCTAGCAAGGGTACTGGTCACATTCAACATGTCGCAAGGGTATATTAATCATTTAGAAATTCTTAGGTAATTTAGTGAGGTGATCGTGAATATTTTAAATGTAACTTTACACTTATGTCGAGCGACTAATTTATTGGTTAACTTTGTAGTCATTTAAAGCAAAAATTAATTTATTCATCTAATGTTCGTTACAATAGATAATAATATGAGAAAAACATGGTCATTATTCATTGATAATTTTAAAATCTTTATCATTTGGAGTAAATTTGTTTGAGACAAAAATAATTAAAGGAGTCATAATAAAAATATGGTTATCATTTAACCAATTAAGGGGCTTATTAGTTAGAAATATATATTATAAAGTAACAATTATTTTCTAATTTAATTAGATGATCATTAAACGTAATATATCTATGCGAGAAATTTAAGATGTTTGAGTAACCAAAACATGGATATTTTGTGCCATCAATTTATGAATAGTGCTTAATTTTCTCATTTTTAGTGATTTAAAATAATATTTAGCAAAGGTAATTTGGCAAAATATCATTTATCCATCCGATAACAATATTCCTTCAATAGATTAACTGATATTCAACCGATTTAATTTCTAATAAAAATCATAAAATTCCTTCAATAAAGATCAATATTCTTTAGCTGTTGTCGATTTCCAACTTTTAAGTCAATATTTCTCAAGTTTTGTCACTGATGTCCCCACAATGAATAAAATAACTTCTTAAGTAAAATAATTTAAAGCAATAACCTTTGATATCAATCCCAATTAATTCTAAAGATTTCAAATATTTCATTGTGAAAACCAAGTAAATTGATCATTAACCCTAAACGACTTAATAAAACAGTGGATAATTAATAAAAAACTGGTTCTAAAACATAAATCTAAATTACTGTGCAATAACATTCATCACAACCTAATAAACCTCTAAAACGATATAATTTCACAGGAACTATTATTAATTCATAGCTAAATACTGACTATTTCCCTTTAAAATTTACCAATAAGAACATTGTCGATTTAAATAGAGATTTCAAACATTTCCACCTTAACCGATTTCTCACCAAATATTTCTATCATTTTAAACACCTTAAAAATCATCTATTACCATCTTAACCAACCGACTTTAATATATCAGACCTTTAATATATCAATTCCCTTAAAATCCATAGAAAATTCTTCAAAATATGAATTTTATTTAATTGTTACAGACATCCTTCCATTGAAATAATTTAGTATCTAAATTCATGTAGTAAGAGCCCATTAAAAAATCAAAATTTACTAAAATCAATATTTTCTACAAATATTTCACCACATTTACCATCAAATACCTAACTAGAGATGAAATATATTGATTGATCATAATTCTTCATCGATTCAGCCAATTATATAGCAATTATAACGTGATATATCTTTCAAAATCACAAATTTCAGTATATTTTACAATAATTTTTACAAAAATTAAATAATAATAACTTGATTATTGTAAAAACTCTAATTATTAACCTAACTGTCATTAAAAATATTTTTATTTAAAAGTAAATTTAAAAACAAGTCAATAAAATATAGCAAATTATCAAGAAATTAATTAAATTTGTCTTAGAATTAACACTAAAACGTTAAATTTCAAAATATTCTTTCAAATATTCACAAAAAGGTTAGTAATAATGTTAGTAAAATCCCGCTAACTCTAAAAATTACCAATGAATTTAATGCTAAATAATAACCAAAAATTTGCCTAAATAAAACACACCAGTAAATTTACGACCAGTACCCTTACGAGCAGTACCAATTGTGAACAGTACCCATAGAGGGAGAAAATATCTTGTCGGATAAACTCAGAGTATATATAATAAAACGAATTAACAATAACTCCATCAAATTGAATCAGTCAAATTAACACAAATTTTGATAAAAAATCTTATTCTAAAATGGTAAGAAGCGTAAAGTCGAAAGATAATTTTAATAACACCGAGATAAATTAACAATATTTTTCTCAGGTGGTAAGAATCTTCATTAAAGTTAGGAAATTATTTATTATTCTGTGATAAATTAATAATAAACTTCAAAGGGGTTAAAATAAGTGTTAGAATTATTCATTATTGGATTATGGAAGGTTAATGAAAATATACTGAGAAGTGGCATGGATATATATTAATTGTATTTATTTAAAATTTTTTCATAAAATTCATAAATTTCATAAAAATTCATAAAAAACGTTCACTTTAATAAAAAATATTTAATACAATTTTAAAAGAAATATTTGCCGGGAGAATATAAATGATAATAATTAGTGGGAAATCGAGAGTCGGCGGCTATAAGTGATGGGGATATATAAATAAAATTATTTCTATTATATGAGCTACTAACGAATTAAAATATTTTAATAATGTGATAAACTTTTATTTAATAAAGTATTTAATCCCCAAATGATTATTTTATTACATATGAAACCGTGAAGGGTATTTGACAGAGTAATTATGATAAATTCATATTTTAAATTATTCTTTAAGTCCTTTAATATTAACAATTTATTATTAAATTTACTATTTTACACTAAATATTTCAAAAACAAATATTCTAAAAGATAATTTAAGATACATTACTCTTTTTAATGAAAATAAGCACTGAAAGTTAAAAGGGACACTCGAAAACTCACTCAAATATAACCGAAAGTTATAAAACAACAAAACTAAATTCGTTTAAATATTTTATAGCAATTGGTAGTTCTTATAATTTCCTAACTTTAATGAAGATTCTTACCACCTGAGAAAAATATTGTTAATTTATCTCGGTGTTATTAAAATTATCTTTCGACTTTACGCTTCTTACCATTTTAGAATAAGATTTTTTATCAAAATTTGTGTTAATTTGACTGATTCAATTTGATGGAGTTATTGTTAATTCGTTTTATTATATATACTCTGAGTTTATCCGACAAGATATTTTCTCCCTCTATGGGTACTGTTCACAATTGGTACTGCTCGTAAGGGTACTGGTCGTAAATTTACTGGTGTGTTTTATTTAGGCAAATTTTTGGTTATTATTTAGCATTAAATTCATTGGTAATTTTTAGAGTTAGCGGGATTTTACTAACATTATTACTAACCTTTTTGTGAATATTTGAAAGAATATTTTGAAATTTAACGTTTTAGTGTTAATTCTAAGACAAATTTAATTAATTTCTTGATAATTTGCTATATTTTATTGACTTGTTTTTAAATTTACTTTTAAATAAAAATATTTTTAATGACAGTTAGGTTAATAATTAGAGTTTTTACAATAATCAAGTTATTATTATTTAATTTTTGTAAAAATTATTGTAAAATATACTGAAATTTGTGATTTTGAAAGATATATCACGTTATAATTGCTATATAATTGGCTGAATCGATGAAGAATTATGATCAATCAATATATTTCATCTCTAGTTAGGTATTTGATGGTAAATGTGGTGAAATATTTGTAGAAAATATTGATTTTAGTAAATTTTGATTTTTTAATGGGCTCTTACTACATGAATTTAGATACTAAATTATTTCAATGGAAGGATGTCTGTAACAATTAAATAAAATTCATATTTTGAAGAATTTTCTATGGATTTTAAGGGAATTGATATATTAAAGGTCTGATATATTAAAGTCGGTTGGTTAAGATGGTAATAGATGATTTTTAAGGTGTTTAAAATGATAGAAATATTTGGTGAGAAATCGGTTAAGGTGGAAATGTTTGAAATCTCTATTTAAATCGACAATGTTCTTATTGGTAAATTTTAAAGGGAAATAGTCAGTATTTAGCTATGAATTAATAATAGTTCCTGTGAAATTATATCGTTTTAGAGGTTTATTAGGTTGTGATGAATGTTATTGCACAGTAATTTAGATTTATGTTTTAGAACCAGTTTTTTATTAATTATCCACTGTTTTATTAAGTCGTTTAGGGTTAATGATCAATTTACTTGGTTTTCACAATGAAATATTTGAAATCTTTAGAATTAATTGGGATTGATATCAAAGGTTATTGCTTTAAATTATTTTACTTAAGAAGTTATTTTATTCATTGTGGGGACATCAGTGACAAAACTTGAGAAATATTGACTTAAAAGTTGGAAATCGACAACAGCTAAAGAATATTGATCTTTATTGAAGGAATTTTATGATTTTTATTAGAAATTAAATCGGTTGAATATCAGTTAATCTATTGAAGGAATATTGTTATCGGATGGATAAATGATATTTTGCCAAATTACCTTTGCTAAATATTATTTTAAATCACTAAAAATGAGAAAATTAAGCACTATTCATAAATTGATGGCACAAAATATCCATGTTTTGGTTACTCAAACATCTTAAATTTCTCGCATAGATATATTACGTTTAATGATCATCTAATTAAATTAGAAAATAATTGTTACTTTATAATATATATTTCTAACTAATAAGCCCCTTAATTGGTTAAATGATAACCATATTTTTATTATGACTCCTTTAATTATTTTTGTCTCAAACAAATTTACTCCAAATGATAAAGATTTTAAAATTATCAATGAATAATGACCATGTTTTTCTCATATTATTATCTATTGTAACGAACATTAGATGAATAAATTAATTTTTGCTTTAAATGACTACAAAGTTAACCAATAAATTAGTCGCTCGACATAAGTGTAAAGTTACATTTAAAATATTCACGATCACCTCACTAAATTACCTAAGAATTTCTAAATGATTAATATACCCTTGCGACATGTTGAATGTGACCAGTACCCTTGCTAGCAATACCCATAGGGGGACAGAATATTTTGTCGGATAAACTCGGAGTATATGGTCTTTATTGATATTTCAAAATACTGTTATTTATAAATTAACTAAAAATATTATATTATTTTACTGAATGATAACTTAAATGTTTTTAATATACCTATTTCTAAAATAAATCGACAGCTCAGACCAACAACATGTATGGATGACCACCCATTGTTAATTTATTTCCAGTGTCACGTCCCTCAAAAATACCGTGAGTGTTTTAACAAAACTGAGCTGAAAGAAACTTTTCCAGATAACAACTCACCTGAATGTTTTGAACAAAAATGAGCGAAATTGAGAACAAACGATTAGATGGCGATTAACTTCTGGCCACAACCCTAACAACATGAAAATTAAGATTTTAATTATTGAATTCGTTGTTTTCTGCCTGGAAATACTAACAGAATATTTTTTAATTCAAAGAATCTTCATTATAAATTTTTGAATTTAAAAAATTAAATGAAGGATATATAAGTGTACATAAAATTATAATATTATATAAAATTATACTGTATTTATTAATAAATTTAGAATACATAAAATTATAATATTATAATATTATATAAAATTATACTATATAATAATGTTTAAATATGCTTAAATAACTAAATTGTTTAAATATTTTTAAATAACTAAATTTAAATTATTTAAATAAACTTTTCATATAACTTTTTTCTTTCGTTTTAGTATCCATAAAGTAAGTATATAAAGAATTTACTACAATATTTTAATTATTTTACTTAGTAATGAAGAAAATGAATTATATAATTATGAAGAAGATGAACCAGAAAAAATGCTGAAACACTAAAGGACTTATGTTTTGGATTTAGAGATTTCTTATTAACACATGAATTATTGGATTATGAGGAAGATGAACCAGACAAAATGGTGAAACATTAAATGACTTATGTTCTGGATTTAGAGATTTATTAAATGAATTAGATGATTGTGGGTGTCCTTCAACATGAATGTTTACTTAAATTATGTAAACTTTCTTTCTACGAATGTTAAGAAAAATGGGAAAACCGATGTTTTAGCAATTAAGTAAAGTACTCATCATACCTGAAGAATATGAAAGATTTCGAATGTAAGACATGAATTAATTCTTTAAAATATATATATTATATTTAGGTATCTGTGTTTTATGGTGGGAATTGATAAGAAATGACATCGAAAAAGTATACCACAAATAACAGTTGCCTAATAGTCAGGCAGAATTTAATTTGTGACGATAAAATGTTAAATAACATCTGTAAGTTAATGGCTTTTAAATTTTAGTAATGATAGTTGCACCGCATCAGAAACTAAGAAATACGTCCAATTTGCAAGATGTATTCCAAATGGCCCGATGGAGATGATAATTTGAGATAGATTACCAGCAGAAGAGCGAGAAACCTTTTGTAAATTAAATATAATAGGGTTGGGTGGGTCCTCTTTATCCCTTAATTAATATATATTTACAAGCTGATCGTCGTGGTGGGCGGTTGTAATTCAACTAGTGGGAGGCCTCTGTAAATATATATTTGTGTTAGTGAAAACATTAATTAATTTGGTTATAGTGCCAATGACGCATGTATTTTGAAATTATACGTTTCGAATGTGCTGGTAGTTGACTACCCATGCTAGGCGTAATGTTCCGTACGGAAAACTATAATGCCCAGGTTCTTCTGACCCCACTTGGGGGAGGCACAGACGACCCTTGTGGACGCGAACAAATATCCACCGTGTCTTTCAGGCACAGATATTTGGTCACTGCTCATTAGGCCTGGCAATACTAAATGCATAAACTTTGCCTTGTCCTCTCTTGTCTTGATTTTTATCGTTTAAATATTAAAGTGTGTGTGATAGGTTTTATTTACTAACCTTAATTAATATACCCTTGCGAAATGTTGAATGTGAGTAGTACCCTGGTGACCATTACCCATATGAGCAATACCCATAGGGGGACAAAATATCTTGCCGGATAAACTCGGAGTATATACACCCATGTTAAGCAAGGTATGTGTATATAGAATGTATGTATAAAATTATCACTCCTTATTGACAACTTCCTGTAAAGGCAAACACAGAATACTGCAAACATATAATAATTCTCTACCCCATAACTTAGTGTGTAAAAATTATTTTAGGTTTTTGACTAATTATAATAATAATAATAATAATAATAATAATAATAATAATAATAATAATAATAATAATAATAATAATAATAATAATGATAATAATAATAATAATAATAATAATAATAATAATAATAATAATATTAATAATAATAAAGTTTAATGAGTTGTATATGTGTGTAAAAAAATATTTTAGGTTTTCACTAATATTGATAATAATAATGGTTAATGAGTTGTGCATGTGTGTGTGTGTGTAGAAAATATTTTAGATTTTTAATATTGATAATAATAATAATAATAATAATAATAACTCCCGCGCATGTTAATACTTTAAAAGAAAGTATTGAAAATTTAAAAAATAATAATATTTATGCAAAGCATGTGCAATAATTATGTCTTTGTTAATTAACTAAACTTTAGTGTCAAAATAAGTTTTTAAAATATTTTTAAATTTAAAATACCGCAACGTAATATATTTTTGTTCTACCCCTTCATTGATTTAAGTTGGTCAGAATTTAATAATAATTATATTATACCCTTTGAGACATGTTGAATGTGAGTAGTACCCTGGTGACCATTACCCATATGAGCAATACCCATAGGGGGACAGAATATCTTGCCGGATAAACTCGGAGTATATACACCCATGTATGTGTATATAGAATGTATGTATAAAATTATTGTCAACTTCCTGTGAGAGCAAACACAGAATACTGCAAACATATAATAATTCTCTACCCCATAACTTAGTGTGTAAAAATTATTTTAGGTTTTTGACTAATTATAATAATAATAATAATAATAATAATAATAATAATAATAATAATAATAATAATAATAATAATAATAATAATAATAATAATAATAATAATAATAATAATAATAATAATAATAATAATAATAATAATAATAATAATAATAATAATAATAATAATAATAACTCCCGCGCGTGTTAATACTTTAAAAGAAAATATTGAAAATTTAAAAAATAATAATATTTATGCAAAGCATGTGCAATAATTATGTCTTTGTTAATTAAGTAAACTTTAGTGTCAAAATAAGTTTTTAAAATATTTTTAAATTTAAAATACCGCAACGTAATATATTTTTGTTCTACCCTTTCATTGATTTAAGTTGGTCAGAATTTAATAATAATTATATTATACCCTTTGAGACATGTTGAATGTGAGTAGTACACCTTTGACCATTACCCATATGAGCAATACCCATAGAGGGATAGAATATTTTGTCGGATAGACTAGGAGTATATATGATAATAATATTCCCCGCGCGCGTAATAATAAATAATAATAATAATAATAATATATCAATGAGAACACTAACTTGTTGCATGTGTGGGCACTAATAATATTTTTATACATTGTGTGTGTGTGTGACCATAGGGGAACAGAATATTTTGTCTGAGTATTGTGTGTAATAATTTTATTTAACCATCAAAATAAGTTTTTAAAATACCGCAACGTAATATATTTAATAATTAAAATTTCAAAATACCGCAACGTAATATATTTTCAAAATACCGCAACGTAATATAAATTTTAAAATACCGCAACGTAATATAAATTTTAAAATACCGCAACGTAATATAAATTTTAAAAAAAAAATTTAAAAAAAAAAAAATTTAAAAAAAAAAAAAATTTAAAAAAAAAAAAAAAATACCCCCCCTCCCCCCGGGGGGGGGGGTAGGGGGTATGACGTAATATGTCTTTGTGACGTCATCGATGACGTCATATGTCTTTGTTCCCGGGTCCACACTATACCCTACTCTGGATCCATAAAAATATAATGGATAATCAATTATCCATAAAACATTTTTATGTCGTTAACCGTTTGCGGACGGAATTAATTTTAATAAGTAGTATTTTTTAGCATAATTTTTTTCAATATACGAATACCCGATATCGTTGTATGATTTTTTTAATGTTTGGCCAGCACAGCTGGCCATTAGACATTGTAGAACGTCTGGAACAGAATTCGTAGCCAGCAGTGCTAAACTTAACAATTATATTTTTTAAAATAAGTTGTTGCATTGTGAAATTACTTGTTCTGTAACATGTATAGCTTCTTTAAGTTACGAAAAGTGTTCAAGTTTTACCGACTCCTTTTGCTTCAGATGTTGTACTGCATCGTGCAACCAGTATAGAAAGAGAACTTCGATCCGGGCATGCTCTTTTTATAAAAACATTGCTAAGGATATAAGAACGGTCTGAAAAGTCTTACTAAAATGGAGTACCGGACAAAGCCAATCTTTAATACTACAATTTATCAGATTAAATGCATCTACTTATCATAAAATTATGAAACTCTTAATTACTAAGATGGATGTCGATAATAAAAATGGAAGAAAACTTGGAGGACCCGGAACAATTATACAAGTTGATGAAACAATGCTCAACATTAAATGTAAAAGTCATCGGGGTCGTTCCCCAGATAACAGAACAGATGCTTTGTGCATTGTTGAATGCGCACCGGAATTATCAGGGTTTTCGTGATGGTCATAGAAGACAAAAAACCAGGTACAATTATGCCAATCATTTGCAAAAATGTCGTTTCGGGTAGTACGGTTTATACTGATGAACACAGAAGTTACCTAGCACTAGCAAGAAATGGGTTTGTACACCATACAGCCTGCCACAAGTATAACTTCGTTAACCCCATCGATGGTACACATACTCAACATGGTGAGTCATTCAACAATGTAATCAAGCAGGGAATAAAGAAAAGAATGGGCGTGTGAGTTGAAAAAAGAAATGAATCCCTGGCAGAGACTGTTTGGCGATGGAATAACAAGAATAATTTATTTGAAGCCGTAATGGCATTAATAAAACTCTAATAACTTTTATAGTTTCTATTTTTTTATAATATTTGGGCAGTTTTTTTTCATAGATCCCAAAATTCTTATACTAAGACTTTAATAGTGAACACAAATTTTAAAAATAATGATTCATGGAAAAGAAGGCACCTATGGCAATTTTCCAAATTTGCAGCTGCGTTTCGATCACATATTGTTACCGCCTTTCACCGGGTCTTAAGTATACATATATACATATTTTTTTATATAAATGAGTATCAAAATACATTATAAAATTAATTTTATAATTTACAATAACATATTGCAATATAACTTTTAGAACACAAAGTAACAAAAAATTCAGCATCGAAATGTTTGTTAGAATTATCAAACTTTACAAATATACACAAAATAAATATTAATAATATAATAGCCGTCATTAATTTGCTTGTTTGTTTGTACGTGTGTCGGATCAAATCAAAACTGGTCCTATTTTAAGGAATAGGTAAAAAAAAGTAACAAAAAAAGTCTAAGTCCGGAGGAGCTGGAACGTAAGCGTGCGAAGAACAGAATTCAACAGCAACAAAACTTTCTAATGAAACTGAGGACCAACGTGAAGTTAGAAGGCAGGCAAATGACAAAGGAGACAAAATCTAATAGAAGAACGTCAAAAATACTCGAGGCAAAACGCTTGAGGTAAGCTCAAAGGAGAAGAACTGAAACTGAGGATGAGCATCATGCCAGTTTGGAAGCTGAACGTTTGCGACCAGTTCAAAGAAGTAATGACGAAACTGAAAATGAACGTCAGATGAGACAGAGTATTGCTAGAAGGACACAAAACGTAGAAGAAAAAGCGAAACTTTAGAACAAAAAAAAATAGAATTTCATTAAGTCGGTCATTATAAATTGGGGCCCAGGAACGTAGAATCAACAGATAAGAGAGGAGGCAACTATTTTCAACGAAAATTCAGTGCAACAAAATCCATGTGGAGAATTGAACATGAAATGACATTTTTACGGAGCTCTTCATTTTCTACAGGAACGAACCAAAAATGGAAAATTCAATTCCTGCTATCATAAGACTAAAATAAAACTTTTCCTTTGCTTAAAGGGGGATTATACTAGTTATATATAAATATATATAGGCAGTTTATAGAATATTCTCTATACCATTTCCCGCTTTTAGTTTGTCTATAAAGACTGTGATAATCTTTGAAGTTTGGAAATTTCTGAATGTTTCCTGATTTTCACTACGACCTTCAAATAGGGGTTCATACACTGTCTGCTATGATGTTCATATTTCTTCTCTCGTCCATATGTGACTACTCTTTTCCAGATCCTTTGGAAAATGTTGTTTCAGCTGGCTTTTCATTTTGATGATAATGTCTCTAGGAATTCTCGTATGGATGTGTTGTGTTTTGTGCCACCTTTCCACTTTCCCATTGCACTGAGGGTGATATGATGTAGTGCCACTGTGGTCAAATTTGTGCTTGTTGCAGTGATAACTGAATGTTGGTGAGATGAATTGTTAGCCATTATCAAATATGACTATCTTTGGTCATTTATATGGGACAAACAATTCAAAGGCTATAGTGACACAATTCCCAGTTATTAATGTATGTAAGGAATGACCTGACGTTAGTAATTTATTTTGTCAGTAGTTGTATTAAAAAGTTTTAAATTTTGATTTGGTTTATCTAGTTTTCTTATGTTTCTGACGTAGTCCGCATTTTTGTACCATTTCTGAATGAGTTCTTATTATTAGCTGAGCATAATGGGATTTTATCAGTTTCATAGTTATGTTGGGTTTTGGATTATTTCAAGTCGGTTCTCTCTGACTCCTGTGTTCTTTAAATCAAAACAATGAACGACCCAACGTATATTGAAACAACAGGTTCACAATTTATTATCACGCTACAATTACTGATCAAAGTTTTATACGATTCTCCGCTCGGCGTTGATGCTTTGCAAACAAATAATATTCACCTTTTAATCCTTTAGATTCTCTTGACTTTCGTTTTACTTGGTTTCTGTTTGGTTTGATTCCTTTTCACCTTTCCGTATTCTTAATTCTATTTCTTCTTTTCCCTACTTTCCCTAATTCTTTTACCAACTTTTCCTACAGTCTGATTCTTCGAACCCTAGCTGAGGCAAAATGCCGATTTTCTCTGATTTTCCCTTTGCTTATATACTCCTCGAAATCAGGATGACAAATGGTTATTGCCGAGCCAATCTTTCGTTTGACATTTGCTCCTACGTATTTGCTTCGGCTGTCACCCATAATGGTCCAACGAATCCAGATAATTAATGACCCTTCCGGTCTTCCGGCGCGCGCTATCTTCTCCTTGCTCTTTTCCCATTAATCATTGCGTCAAGCTAATGGGCTCAAATCTTCCTTCTGTTTGCTTTTCTTCTTGTTTACCCAGCTCGGGTTTCCTTTATCTCTCGGGTTCTCTATTAGCTCGGGTTTTCCATTAGCCAATTAATTAATTAATTAACGTTTTCTGTTTTCCTACATTTGAATGTTTTTCGATCCTTCCTAACCGTTTTCTGATAAATCCCTAATCATCATCTTGTTGACCATTAGCTAATCTATACCTGTCCCGTTTTTCCCATTCGATTTCGATGATTTTTCCATTTATTGATTTTTCTCGGATTTCCGGATTCTTGCCTTTCGTAATTGTTTTTGGCATTTTCTAATACTGTTTCCATCACACTTTCCTTTACTATTGATTCTGTGCGCGATCCCGCTTTTATTTGTCTTTTTTCTTCGCTTACTTTCTATTTGAATTATTATCCTGAATTTCATTTAAATTTTAATTTTAATTTACAGACCTCAACAGTTATGTATGACACGTGCTAAATTTGTTGAGGATCTATATTTGAGTAAAGAATATTGTTATAAGTAAAATTAGTGTAAGAAATATTTTAGTTAAAACTATTATTATTATTATTATTATTATTATTATTATTATTATTATTATTATTATTATTATTATTATTATTATTATTATTATTATTATTATTATTATTATTATTATTATTATTATTATTATTATTATTATTATTATTATTATTATTATTATTATTATTATTATTATTATTATTATTATTATTATTATTATTATTATTATTATTATTATTGAAATTATTCCAGATATATTATGTAATATTTTTGATATATTGTATAATAATATTATTTTTAAAGAGATTATAATTTCAATTATTTATTCTAGATGGAACAATTAGTTGCTTCAACTCAAAAAATTCACGAATTAGAAGATGTAAATTATTTTTTACAAAAGGAAAATGCTGGTCTTTCAAAGGACATTGAAAATTTGAAACAAGAATTAATCGGAAAAGATTTAATGGAAAGTGAATTACTCCAAAGAAATGAAGATTTAGCGAGAAATGTGACATTATTAAATATTGATAAAGAAAATAGAAAATTTGAAGAATTATCTGAGCAACTTTTACATTTTGATCCGGTTTCAAAAAATCTAAGAGAAAAGGAATTGTTGAGTAAATTTCGTCATTGTCAAAATGAGAATGAAGCATTGAAAAAGAAAATAAATAATTTAAATAAACAAATCAAGTCACAAAATGAAGAAATAAAAATTATTTCTTTTGAATTGAAAAGATCAAAAGGTTTTAAAGTAGAATTACAAAGAGAAAATGCTGGTCTTTCAGAGGACATTGAAAATTTGAAAAAAGAATTAATCAGAAAAGATTTAATGGAAAGTGAATTACTCCAAAGAAATGAAGATTTAGTGAGAAAAGTGACATTATTAAATATTGATAAAGAAAATAGAAAATTTGAAGAATTATTAGAGAAACTTTTAACCTTTTATCAGATTTCGATAAACTTGACAGAAAAGGAATTGTTGAGTAAATTTCGTCATTGTCAATATGAAATTGAAGCATTGAAAGAGAAAAAAAATGTTTAAATAAACAAATCAAGTCACGAAATGAAGAAATAAAAATTATTTCTTTTGAATTGAAAAGATTAAAAGTCTACAATGTAGAATTACAATCTCATGCCGAAGTCGCCACTGATAATCGGACGAAATCAGAATTATTGGCGATTTTAAGATCTCGAATTGAAGAGAAAATCCACTGGGAAACATACGCAGAAACTCTTTTGAGAATGATTTTAGTTAAATGTCCTGATATACTTGAAGTTACTGCTATTAAACGGTACTGCGAAATTAGTTCAAGTGAGCTCGTCGACATGTGGAACTTCCACATCAATAAGGTCATTAATGAGTGTGAACTTGTTTCCAAATATAAAACTTCGTGAAATGATTGTCCTGCTCCCCTAATGGAGATTGAGATTTCATTTTTATTTATTTCGGTAAAAGAAAAAGTTTTGTTTGACCTTTTTTTCAAATTATTTACGATAAAAATTATCATTTATTCTTCCAAATCCGGCTTGTAGATTTGATTAATTTTTTTAACAGTTTATTTTAATTAATTTTCGCTTTGGATTTTTCATGTTTATTTTGTACAATTTGTTTTGTATTTATTTTTTATCAAAATATTTTTTATTTTATTATTAAGAAACTGTTGAGAGCATATTTATTGAAAATTGGAATACCACTATTGTTTTAATTTTAAAATATTATTATTTTGTTTAATTACTTTTAATTTTTAAAATAAGTTAAAGAAAATGCATTTTCATATGGTCCAAATGAGTCATCAGAAAGTAGATCATAAAGTGCCCTCTAGGCCAGTTTTTGGTACACCCTCTCCTTACTACTAACTAACAGTAATCAATGATTTTTCCATTACTTAGTACTTAACTTACTTAAATTACTTAACCTAATTATTTATTTAAATTCTTTTTAAGTATAAAGTGATGATTTCTTGGTAGCAGCATTTGACAAGATTGACAAGGACTATCTTTTAGTCGAAAATTTTTTCATTAAATACATTATTCGCTGCAAAAGGCTTAAATTATCACTTTATTGTTTTAAATTCTTTTTAATAATATTAATTTTTAAATATTTTAATTTGATTATTAAATTATTTTTTTTAATTATTAACTTTATTTTGCTTAATTCTTAATTACTTTGAATAACTTTTTTTTTACTTTAAAATTTTTTATATTAAAATTTATTTGCCTTTTTATTATTAATAATACAATTACCTATTAATTTTATTATTATTTTACATGTTTCGTATCTTTTTATTATTCAGCACACATACATAATGAATAGTCAGTTTATATACCATAATTATTGTTAGCCACAGAACTTCTGGTATTAATTGGATCCATTTAAAATCAATATTTCAAATACAACGTTTTATTATTTAATCACAATAGTATTTAAACAAATCACATCATAATTTGTTTGAGGAGTTTCTATAAAAATAATTAATGCATAAGTAAGGATTGCAACATACAGACAACATACAATAATAATTTAATAATTTTTTAGAATGCCTCACAATTATTATAGATTATAGCACTAATAACAACAAAAATAAATATGTTGCAAAATGAAAGATTATTACCCATCATTGAATTAAAATAAATGACATTAGAGGGTTTAATACATATATGATTTACATATACATAACAACAAAATAAGTTGAGGACGACGATCTGCTCACAATTGGAATAACTCAGGATGACTTTTTATGATTCAGATTTTTGTGAAGATAATAATGGCAATGATCATTTCGACTGGAAATTTTTTGAGATGGTTGGAAATGATAGGTCGATATGACCCAGTTATTGCAGACCATTTAAATAAAGTCAAAGAGGCCCAAACAAAGAAGAAAAGAATGCAAGTTCACTACATGTCGCCTGATTTTCAAAACGAATTCCTCGCAGTTTGTGCGAAATTCGTTCTACATGTCATTCAAGAATCTATTCTGGAAGTGGTCCATTATTCTGTAATATTCGATGGGTCTCCTGACAACAGTCTTATGGAACAAAATTCATTGGTCATTCGTTATGTTTCAATCAACAAAAGAATATAATATTTATGGAGGATTTGTCAGGTTTTGGCAGCACTCATGAAAAATGAATATTCCAATCGAGAATTGTAGAGGCCAAGGCTATGAAAACGCGTTCAATAAATCAGGAAATATGTACATCTGAGAATATCTGAACATCAAAATAGTAAAAGGCATATTAGATCTGTTGTTTCATATTTTACACCTACTGGCTCTACAAATTTTGATGTATTATTTTTTTGAAAAACAAGAGAACATTAAAAAACAGAAAATAAAAAATAACACTGAAGTTATCAATATTGTAATCAACATAGTTAAAATGATCGGAAAAAGAGGTCTAANAACATAGTTAAAATGATCGGAAAAATAGGTCTAAGCTTTCGAGGAAAACATGAAAACATCGTGTCACTTGAAAATATAAATTTGGATCAGGGTAACTTTTTAGAAATTTTGTTATTACTTAAACAACATAATAGAACATTAGAACTGCACATTGATAATTTAATAAAAAAAGCAAAAGATCTTTAAACATCCTGAATATAAAGGACGTGGATCTAAATTAACTTTTTTCTCAAAAACAACAATAAACAAAATTGTTGAAACAATAAATATAATGGTTAAACAAAAAATTGCTGAACAAATAAAAAACGCTGGAATGTTTTCTATCACAAGATGTATCTATTAAAGAACAGTGTTCAGTTACTGTAAGACAGATATGTCAAACTTGCGGCCCACTTGATATATCAGTACAAAAAAACAAAACAAAACTTAAAAATAAAATTTTCTATGTAATCACTTCTTATAACTGTTACATTTAGTTTTTTAGCCCATTAAACAAAAAATTAAGGAAACGAACCCCAAAAATCTAGGGTGCGAAAATTAATTCTGGTTTGTCGTACTATACCGAGGTACGTTGGTTATCCTGCTCCAAGGTTCTCAAACAATTTTGGGATTTGAAAGACGAAATATGTCAGTTTTTAACATCAAAAAAACAAGACATCGCCTTGTTTTCTGATACAGTGTGGTGGCAAGATTTATCTTTTATGGTTGATATAACGAAACACTTATCCGATTTAAATTTGAAACTGCAAGGAAAGGATCAAATCATTACAAACATGTGTGACCAAGTTAATGCATTCAAATGTTACCACATTTTCTTCAAATTTTATTATTATTAATAATAAAAAAATGTTTTTTAGTTTTGTTGAGTTTTTAATTAAATAAATATTAACGTCGGTGTTTCAGACTCCACATGTTCTGAAAAACAATTATTTATGTTGCGGCCCGCAGGCCAGTTTGAGTTTGAGACCCCTGCTGTAAGATATGTTTATGAAAGTGACATACATGAACGAATATTCGTTATGAAAACTTGTAATGATACAAATGGAAAAGGTCTTTGCAATTTGATTGAAAATATATTCAAAAAAATTGAAATGTGTTAGTTGCTCTACTGTGGAGAATATGATGGATTTCGTAACTAGCTGGAAAAAATCACGAAATTTCAAATATATGTTTAATGTTATTCACATAAATTAAATATAATTTTTTAAAGACATAACGTCTGAAACCATAAAATCAATTTCCTTATTCGGACTCATAGCAGAAAATTAAAATTTTTTTACGAGAAGGATATAAAAGAATGACTGTGCTTTGACAGTATACCACAACGATTATATCTACAATTTGAAATACGAGATGGAAATCATAGACTAAATTTGGTCTACTATTATGACCTAGAACCCGTCAAAATCAGTCTAAGAAGGGGTATACTCCTCCATTAGGACCTATTGGAAAAAAAAATTTTTGATTCAAATTTTAACCTGTCTACGATTTTGGAAATTACAGTGATCCAGATACATCACTTTTTTTTCAAATATTTCTGACATTAAATCACATTAAAAATGATTCTTCTTTTCCTTCACATGCTCGTTTTGCAGCTTCGAATTTATTAGACAATTTATTTAAATATGAAACCTTATTAACTGATCACATATATTTATAGCTATTTGGCTGTAGAACTCCTTTATCAAAATATTTGCAAACAATCAATCTGATTCATGTTACGGTTGATACTATATCGATTGATCTAAATAATTTTTAAATAATAAAATTGGATTGTGATAAGTTTATTCAATTCATTAATAATAAATATGAAAGGTATTCAGTTGATCTTGATGATGAAATTGAAATTAATAATATTCAAATTCAATCAAATTTACCTGTCATCAGAAAAAAGTAACAAAAATAAAACAGTAGAAGAAATTGATACAGAAAATATAGAAAATTTAGGAAAAGGAATATTAAAAAACATGTATGAACGAGTATTGGAAGATTTTAAGGAACGATTTTCGAATAATGAAGAGCTGTTTGATGAAATTCAATATTTGCAACCAAATTTCTTTGTGAAAAATGCTTATTCAGATAATTTTAAATCTCTAAGACCAGTAATGGGAAAACTAGATTCTAATTTCGTAATGTCCGATTTATTTGTGAGATATGAAGACTTTGTGGAGAAATGGAAATATTTGAAAAAAAATCTATCTGAAAAATATGTTGCTGGGAATTATAAGCTGGAGATTAATGGGGTGGTGGAGTCGAAATCAGAAATAATGAGTGAGTGTATATGATGCAAGAATTGCTTACTATGTTGTTTTAAGGTATTATATTTGTATAACGAGGCTTACAAAGACGTTTTTAAAATGACAAAAATTGTGCTGATGTTGTCAGTGACCCAGGGGTGGATTAAGCTTGCACGGAGATCTTGACTGCAATTCAAACTGGGGCCCGGTCCAGTCCAGCGTCCATATAAAATGATTGCTAGCAGCTAATGTAAGACTGTAACTTGTAAGGCAGAGTTAAAAATAAAAAATTAAATAGAAGTAAATTTAATTTATATAAAGTTAAATGAATTCACACTTCATTAAAATATTTATTATTAGACTATATATTTCAACCTAGAACCTACGCTTGCGAACTTTTCTCATGGCGAAGTTATCAATTATGTCAGTAAAGCTAAGTGAGCTTACAATTTCACTTTCGATGCTCATTAGAGAGAGCAGACTCAGCCTTTGGCTGATGCCCCTCGGATGGCGTCATTGCTGAGCTAGGTTAGGTTTGTAAGAAAGCCAAAGTTCTCATGGATGTCTTCATATGCGTCTAACCGATGTTGGAGAGCTGAAGAGAGTTTGTCAATGATTACCAAAAATACCTCAACCTTGAATTTTTGTCTCGGTCAAAATACTGTTTCAGCTGATGGCCCTTTATCAAACTGACACTTTCTCTTTTGTAATCGTATTGAAGATTGTTTATACTCTTTCTCCACAGACTTCTGCTTTCCTTTTTCTTCGTAAGAATCAAATTCAGAACGCTACCTTTTAACAAACTCAAGGAGAGATTTCAACAAATGGATGGCTGAATTCAAAGATAGTCCTCGCTCTTGAAGGGACAAATTCATTTTCTGAAATCTTTCTAAAATTGTGTAGCAAATTTCAAGTAAAATAGCAACTTTTAGTTGTTCAAGTTTTTTCCGAAATCCTTCTGCTTCAAGTCGACTGTCACGCGGCTGATTTTTGTCAGTTGCCAATCCAGTGATGCAATATTCTCATTGTATGATTTATTAACAGACATCACAGCATCATGTCTGACTGACCATCTTGTGTCAGAAAAGGCTTTGTTAACAGGTAACCCTTTTAGGTGTTTTTGATGTACCTGCCAACGATGAGTAGATGCAACAAGCCAGGTATAAAGATTTTTCAAAAGGCAAAAAAATCTGGCTGCAGCAGGACAACCTTCTGTTGCAATTTTCCCAAACAAATTAAGGGAATGAGCCGTGCATGGCACATAATGAGCAACACTGCACTTCTCACGAAGGATAGCCTTATACTTCCCACTCATTTTTGCAGCGTTGTCGTATGACTGTCCACGGCAATCTTGAATTTGAATGCCATTTTCTTCCAAAAAATTAAGAATAGTTCGGGCAATTTCTGATCCAATGTGGGAATACATTGGTATGAACTTGATGAATCGTTCTACAGGGCCAAATTGTGCAACATACTGGATTATCACTGTTAACTGGTCACATGCATAACATCTGGCGTGGAGTCTACAGATATCGAGAAGTACTTTGCAGATTTTATTTCAGCAACAATAACAGACAATACATTTTGACCCATCAGTTCAATCAACTCTTCACAGATAGTTGAGGAAATATAAGACGTGTGCCCACATCCTTTATTTCCATGTTGGGAGATATGTTCAACAAGAAATGTGTCAAACTGACTCAGTAGTTCCAGCATTCCAAGGTAGTTACCATTGCTCGGTGAGCCTAAAAGTTCGATTTTTGCCACGGAATCCAAGACCACGAATACAAAGAAATTGTATAACACTTACTATCCTTATAAGTACTTTTTTCCAATATTGGACTTCACTTTCAAATTGCTTGGAAAGATTGGAGTCTATTTGCATGGCTGATTTACGACCACTTAGTGCTGCCATTACATTAAGATGTTGCTCAGAGTTTTCATGACTCGAAAGCATATATATATATATATATATATATAAGGCTATATAAATAATTTTTTTTAAAAGCATAATATGCTATTCTAATTTTATTTTTAATTTAAAATTTTTGGGGCCCTAAAAATTTGGGGGCCCCTGACTTTAGCCCGTTCAGCCCCCCTCCTTAATCCGCTACTGCAGTGACCGAAGCTCAGAGTGAACATTCCTTTAATATTCTAAAATATATTAAGAATCACTTAAGAAATAGATTAAGTGAAGATCATCTGGATTTGCTAAATATAATTAATGAAAACAAAGATTTGTAAATGGTTATAGAGAATGAAGAAGGGATTAAAGAAATTTGTAAGTGTGGTACTGGGTTTACCAAAAATTTAATATTGTAACTTAACTTGTAATGTTGTGTAATAAAGTTGCAATTTTGAACAATTACTGCTTTTTTATAGAGAAATGTGGGCAGGTATTTCAAATTTTCCCGGTGCAATTTGCAAATCCAGTCCAACCCTAGTTTTATGAGCATTTGTATGAACAGTTTGATGAGCTATTTGATGATTATTCTACAAATTTTCACTATTCACTATCATGCAATGATCATATCTTGGACTTTTATTCTTTCCCAACCAAAACCGTTTTATCTTCATTATTTTTAAGATTGACATTAGTAGTTAGAAATCAATAAAAATTGTGATTGTTGGTGCTTATTCTAAATCGAGACACCTTAGGTAGTTCCAATCCATTGCAACAATCTAGATAATACTGTTTTTGAATATCTTGATCTTTCAATGTTACACATTTCTCTTTTTTCGTATTCGTATTACTTAGTAAACTATAAGATTTTGGTTGCAGAAATATTCACTCTGTAACCATTACCCTTACATAGTTCCCAGTTTATCAGTTATGTTACTGGTGCGTTAAAACAAATAGACATAGTAGTCAATTTTTGCCCGACGGAATGAATTATGAATAATAAAATATGCCGGAGAATTCTTAAAAGATCACGAATGTCAAATGACAATTAAAGGAGACGAATAAACTATTTTCGATATAATTAAAATCAAGTATTTGCTGTGAGAATGTTTTAACCAACCCAATATAAGCTCGACATTAGTCTTCCATTATAAATCACATTTAATCACTTTAAAACTTAATTTTATTCAGTTAGTTATCCATAAAATCAAAAATAATTTACTTCAATGTTGATGGTTAAATTAGTTATTCATTAAATGTTAATTATAAAATATAAAATTTTTATTAGACGCCTTTTAAAAGTAAAACTTTCCATTAAGACTAAATCTGAGTACTTAGTAGAGTTTTAAAATATATATTTTTTATCAAAAAATACAGTAAAAATATAAATCATAATTAAAATTTTGAGCTTTTAAATAGTTATGTAAAGTTTTGTTTGAATAATATTCGTTTTAGTGTTTTTTTGAAAAATATATCTTATTGAATTATTATTGATTTATTTTATGAATTTAGAAGTTGAGGACATCATAACTGGCGACCACGCCAAGGAAATCAATGCGATAGGAAAAAAGAAAGGAACCAAGAATATGTTAGATTCCTTGTCAAAACAAGCACGTGAGATGCTAAATTTTAATGTCAGAAAGTTTGACGGAAAAGTTGGATCTGAAGCCGAACTTTGGCTAAAGGATATTATGGAATGGCTGAGAATAGAAGATCAAAGTCTAGTAGACGCATTGGATCTTTTGTTGACAGATGCGGCATCGATGTTATGGGAAGCGGCGAAAATAGCGAAGATGACCGATGAAATGGCAAAAGAGTGGTTTATAGAAACTTTTACAGTAAGGAAAACCATTACTAACAAGATTGTAGAACTAGCTCAAATTCAGCAAGAGAGAGATGAAAGATTCCAAGTCTTCGAAATACGAGTAAGAAGTTTAGTTAAAAGTGTATTTAGCTCTGGAATGTCTGATGAACAGATTGTTCGAGACATTATCTCAAACAGAGCGAAAGACGATAGAGTAAAAGAAATATTCTTATCAGGGAAAGTGACAAGTTTTGAAGATGCCAGGGATATGGCAAAAATTCAGGAGAAGATCGAGATGACGAATGACAATAAATTCAATATTGATGCCATAAGAAGAGACTCCTACGCATCAGTGATGAAAAATGGTAAATTCGAGGGTAGACGAAACCAAAGAACAATTGTGAAGACAACTGCACATCAACGCGACGAACACCGAGAGATTAATCATGAGAGGAATAGACCTGGTAATGGTCGGTTTGTACCAATTGTAAATGAAGACAAGAATGAAAATGAGCGGTATAGAGGACGATATGAGACAGGAGAACCAGAGAGAAGAATACCTACAGTATCGCTTAAAGATATTGCAAGAAGGTTATTTAATGACAGCAAAGGAAGAGATTCGCCTCATCCAGTGAAACTGACACCAGGTCAGTGTTTTTGTTGTGGAGAAAAAGGCACCGGCGTTTTGAATGTCCTATGAAAGACAAATGTCTAATCTGTGGAAAAGAAGGTCATGGATTCAGAGATTGTTTTTTGCTTAAAAATAGAAATGGATATCAGAAGAGAGTGGCATGTATTTACGAAGAAGATCACGAAAGAAATAATGGTGATTTTACAGAAGATTTATACAGTAATTACGAAGAAACGATAAAAAAATCAATGGATAAACCAAAAAACAAGGACGATCCCATTGCTTTCATTTCGTCAGTGGGGTCGACACAATAATCAGTAGAAAGAAGCGAAATGAAGACATGATGCAGAAGATGTATGAGACGACAGACAGAAGAAAGTGGAGTAAGATTGTAATAAACATGACGGCGATTGACATGCTTTGGGACTCTGGAGCGTCAGTATCAGTTATGAGTGAAAAAGTTGGACAAAGATCGGGAAACCGAGGTTGAAGCAGAGCACAATTTCTCTTTGTGGAGTATTTTCGACGGGAATGGAAAGACCGTTAGGAGCAATGACGATAAAAGCTGATTGGAATGGGAAAAAAAGAATTATTAATGTCATAGTTGTCAAAGATATACGTCCAGATTTCATTGGGGGTGTAGATACAATGGAGAGATTTGGTATTCAACTGGTAGAGGTAGACAATATTGAAGCGTCACAAGTAGGGAGGACATATGTGGACTCACAACGAGAAGAGAAAGCATTATTAATGCTTGGAGACAGGAAGAATGAACAGTTAGACATATTGCTACGGAAGTTCAAGGTATTTTTATGGCTTCAACTTTTGATCTCGGGTTTACGAAAGTTGTTCAACATGAAATGAATATAGTAGGTGGGCCTGTAATGTTACAGCCAAGAAGACAACCAATGCATTTAGAACAAAAGCTTGACGAACTTGTCACAAACTTATTAGAAGCAAGAGTTATTAGAAAATGCAAAAGTGCATGGAACGCGCCACTAGTGATTGTGGCTAAGAAAGATGGATCAATAAGGATGTGTGTCGACTATAGAGGGTTGAATGCGATCACTGAAAAGATATCTTTTCCAATGCCAGATACACGATTTCTACTGGATTGTCTGGCAGATTCAAAATATTTCACATCCATCGATCTCGGTCAAGCATATTATCAAGTTGGAATGGCGAAGGAAATTCAAGAGGTCACGGCTTTCAGTACAAGGCAAGGACAGTTTTGTTTTAACCGACTTCCTTTTGGACTAGCAACAGCCCCTGCGACGTTTCAAAGAATGATGCACTCAATGTTGGATGGAATATTATTTAAGGGTGTTGTTGTCTACCTCGACGACATTCTTGTCTATGGAAAAGACATAGAGGAACACAATAACCGATTAGAGGAAGTATTCAGAAGAATTCAACTAGCGGGGTTGAGAATTAACCCAGAAAAATGTAATCTGTATAAAGAAGAATTGACATTCCTAGGGCACACTGTAAGTGCAAGTGGGATAAAAACGAACGACAAGAAGATTAAAGAGATTCAAGATGCAGAAATACCAGTATGCGCCAAACAATTAAGATCCTTTTTAGGTATGACCAATTACTATAGGAAGTTTATAAAAGACTATGCGAAAATTGCGGAACCTCTACATGCAGCTACGTCCGGCTGTGAGAAAAAGATTAATTGGTCAGAAGATTGCAACAATAGTTTTGAATTACTTAAAACAAAGTTGTGTGAAGCTCCAATTCTAGATTACCAAGAATGGATAGAAACTTTATTCTGGATACAGACGCTAGTTTTGGGGCCATCGGAGCAGTTTTATGTCAAGCTAAAGAAGATGGTACTGAAGTAGTAATTGCATATGGGTCGAGACACTTGACAGCACATGAAAAAGGTTATTGTGTGACTAGGAAGGAGTTACTTGCTATACACGAATATGTAATGTATTTTAAACAATATCTATACGGAAAGTCATTTGTAGTACGAACGGATCACAAGGCGTTGGTTTTCATGAGATACACAAAAAAACCGATAAGCCCGCAATTTCAAACCTGGCTAGCCAACCTTTCCGGATATGATTTCGATCTTCAATATAGGAAAGGAGAGGAACATGGAAATGCGGACGGAATATCAAGGATTAAAGGGATGCTATGTGCACAATGCCAGACTAGACATGAAGACGCAAAAGAAGAAAAAGCAGAGTAAGACATATCAGCTCATTACAGAAGACTGAGTCGATGACTAAACTCTTAGAAAAGCAACAAGATGATGTAGATTTCATTCACATGACAAGAGTGTTACAGGGAGAAGAGAAAAAGATGACTTGAATAAAAAGAAATTTCCTTTCAATTTGCATAACAACATAAAATTAGAAGATGGGTTTCTATTATTAGAGAAGAATGGTAAAGATGTCATCCTGGTGCCGATAGACTACTCAAATACGTTAGTTAAAGGAATACATACTGAAATGTGTCACATTGGAGTAAAGAAATTAATTAGCTATATGAGCAACATATTTTTTTGGCCAAACATGCAAGAAACTATACAAAACTGTTTGAGAGTATGTGAGATATGCTGCAGAAGGAAAATAGTGCAGGAGAAGACAAAGGAACGATTGTTGCCGATAATAAGTTCAGAGTTTTTAGAACAGTTGGTCATTGATATAGCACACATGAAGAATGGTGGAGTGTACAAGTATATGCTAGTTATCATTGATCGTTTTAGCAAAATGGTCAGTCTGACCGCACTGGAGAGACAAGACGAGAGATCGATTTTCAAAGCCATATTGGAGAAGTGGATATACCGTTTCGGAAAACCGCGAAATTGTCTGTCAGACAGAGGGAAGAACTTCGATAGTGGTTTTATGAAAACAAATCTAGGAAGACTGGGTATTACGCAACAGTTCAGTTCACCATATCAGCATCAATCTAACGGTTTAGTTGAGAGAACAATACGGACAGTCAGAGACTTGCTGGCGACATCATTAGCAGGTGGACTAGGAGAGCGAAATTGGGCGGAGTTACTTCCTCGAGTAGAATTTTGTATCAACGTGACACAACAGAGCGCGACGGGATTTTCTCCATTTGAAATTGTTTTTGGGAGGAAGATTAACCTTCATTCAACATTGCCTCAGACGACATTGGATACAGTTGAGATACATAGATTGGTAAGAGAGAACAATGAGAAAGCAGCTAAACGAATGAAAGAGATGGAAACAGAGAAGAGAACGAATCGATGTTTCACGGTGGGGGAGAAAGTATTAGTTCGGAAAGAACCACAAAATCGCGACAAAGATGGACTACAGTATGAAGGTCCGTTTGTCATATCAAAGTTTTTGTCAGAACACCAGGTGGAATTGAGTGACGGGACGACAAAGAAACTCAGACGAATTGAATGGCTTAAGAGATGGGCAGTTCCTTAAAGAAGGGGAGAGTTATGTAAAGTTTTGTTTGAATAATATTCGTTTTAGTGTTTTTTTGAAAAATATATCTTATTGAATTATTATTGATTTATTTTATGAATTTAGAAGTTGAGGACATCACGAATGTGAAATGACAATTAAAGGAGACGAATAAACTATTTTCGATATAATTAAAATCAAGTATTTGCTGTGAGAATGTTTTAACCAACCCAATATAAGCTCGACATTAGTCTTCCATTATAAATCACATTTAATCACTTTAAAACTTAATTTTATTCAGTTAGTTATCCATAAAATCAAAAATAATTTACTTCAATGTTGATGGTTAAATTAGTTATTCATTAAATGTTAATTATAAAATATAAAATTTTTATTAGACGCCTTTTAAAAGTAAAACTTTCCATTAAGAATAAATCTGACTACTTAGTAGAGTTTTAAAATATATATTTTTTATCAAAAAATACAGTAAAAATATAAATCATAATTTAAATTTTGAGCTTTTAAATTATATTAGAATCTTTTTCAAAATATTAATTATCACATGACATTATTTTGTTTTGTTAAATAATGTAAAAAAATAAACACCATGAATTAATTTTTTGCTAAATTGCAATTTTTTAATTTTTAGTATAATACCATGCCATATTTAATATTTATCAAATTATTGTTTTTAAATTCATTTTATACTTATATGTTTAATTGATGTTATAGCTTAAGCAGTAAATTCTTTACGATTTATATTTTAGATTAATACAAAATGAGCAGTGAATCTGTCGAAGTACATTCTTATTATTGAAATTACCTTTTTTACTGTCATTTGAAAAACTTTCAGTGTCCATTATGTATGGAACCCATGGATTTTGATGATGTGGACTTTTACCCTTGTCCTTGCCGATATCAAGTAAATAATTAGTTCAAAATTAGCATGGTGTATCATGTTTATTGCTATTATAGATTTGTAGATTTTGTTGGTATAAAATTATTAATGAAGAAAATGGATTATGTCCTGCTTGCCGAAAGGTGAAAAAATATTTTTCAACCTACATTTAATACAGAAATTTTATTTGATTTAGCCATACAACTCTGAGCATCCGGCTTCATATAAACCTCGTACAGAAGAAGAGTATGAATTTTTAATTTTATTTTAAAGAAATATTTCCCAATTAGTTTTAATAAAATTGACATTTTGAAAATTAATATGAAATATTAAGATTTTTTTTTGAAGTATATTTAGCTAAAATAATTTTTTTTAAATCACTTAAACCTATTTATATAATTATGAATTCTATATTTAATAAAAGTTAATTATTAATGTTCATGATAGTAAGTTGATATAAAATGATTTTCCGCCTCAAATTGTATATTAAACTAAATTTCTCATTCGTTTGTTATATTAATAATTCCTTAAATTGAACTGACTAGTTTGGATAATGTCAACATCAATAATTGTAGGGCTTAAATGACAATAAAATAAGATTGTCATTCTTTCATTTAATGCCTAATCGAAATTTTTGGTTATAAATAACTCATTTTAGGACGCCTTAATTTAATTACATAATGTCCTAATACGGGAGGATGAGGTAAAAAAATGCGATAATATAGGGATGGGTTAAAGTTATTCATTTACTCGTTACGTAATTTGTTGAACAATTCATACGATAGCGCTGTTTGTTTATTTTCTAAAAGTCCTTACAGTTGATTTTTCTAAGAGTTTATAAAGCTACCAATAAATCGGATTAATATAGCCAACAGTGATGCCAGATCCGCAAAAAAGGTTAAACAAACGCATTTCGATTATATTTTCAACATATTAAAATCAAGGTAATCTAAAAATGATTTAAAATTTTTTTGTAAAATTCGTTTTTTTGGCTCGGAATTGTTATTTTGATATCGATATTTAAAAAACTGAAAATTTACAAAACATACACTCAAATTCACGGTATCCCTCATTAGGTCGCTTCATTTACTGTTTTGTCACAGTCAATTGTACTATAATGGAATTTATACACAAATTCGCGTTAATTAATTCTATTGGACTATTAATAGCATTTAATTAATTATATATTAATGTAATTCAACTGAAAACAGATAATACAAATTCACAAATTGGGAGAAAACATAAAATGGGCGATTAAGATTAAATATGTAAAAATCGATAAATTAATTTGAGGATAACTCCAAATACTCAACAAAGGCTTAAATGACCATTAAACAATTTTTACCGTTTAAATAATAATTAAAATACTTAACGACAAACAGTAAATCAATTATTTCCTCTTAGCACCAGAAGTTTTAAGTTTTAATCAAAATTAAACTGCTTTCCCATCATTTTAAAGCTTAACATCTGTTTTAGTATAACGAATTTCTCAAAAATCCATATAAATCATGCCCGCCTATGAGGCCACGTGTGTCGTTATTAAGAGAACCAAATTAGCATCTGTTAATTATTAATATTACTCAAAATTTAGAAAATAAACCCCAATTTTTTCGCTGTTGCCTCGCAGTTATCATTTCTGGATAAATATAATATAATGATATGGTAATCTAATTAACATCTGTCATCGAAATCCAATCGATAGACTGAAATTTTGGAACTCGAAATTAAACCAAATGAAGTGTCTGTGAATTTATATTTATCTCACTGCTAGAATTGAGCAATCAATATAAAATATGGAATGTTTCTCACCCGCCTACTGCTAACCACCTTAATTGACCAACCCGGCATGTACAGTGGAAAACACTCCTAAAATTAGTTTTCATTTAAATAATAAGCAAAAGAACATTTCTCATCTTTTTAATAACCAGCATTAAAACTTCCGATATAATATTTCCGTCGGTTTTCTACTCTTTACTCGGTATATCGTTAGCAAGGAAACCTCCACTTTATAATTTCAAAGGTTATCCGTGTATAGAGGGTTGTCATTCAGTTCAACAATATGAAATCTCAGAAAACACTGAAAATTAACAAACATTAAGTTCCACTTTATATTTTTAAATAAAGACAAATAATAATAATTGACGTAAATTTTGTCAAGTACCAAAAATCGTTTTAAAAATAAAATCTATACATAGATAGGGTACATTTAAATAATTTCTAAGCAATATTGGTTCTGTCATGTTAATGAGTCGGAAAAAGTGAGCCTCGTCTATAAAACTACTGATACGTTGAAAACACTCTAGGATACATGAGTTACAATAGAAGGTATCATACTCTAGGAAGCCTATGCTATGTAGGTTACAATAGAAGGTATTATACTGGCAAATGTATCAGTTAGGCCTAGGGTACATGAGGGACAATAGAAGATATACTCTAGGAAATGTATCACCAAATCGAGGGTACATGAGTTACAATAGAAGGTATTACATTCTAGCAAATGTATCAGTTAGGCCTAAGGTATGTGGGGACAGTAGAAGGTATTATACTGGCAAATCTATCAGTTAGGCCTAGGGTGCATGGGGGGCAATAGAAGATATACTCTAGGAAATGTATCACCAAATCGAGGGTACATGAGTTACAATAGAAGGTATTACATTCTAGCAAATGTATCAGTTAGGCCTAAGGTATGTGGGGACAGTAGAAGGTATTATACTGGCAAATCTATCAGTTAGGCCTAGGGTGCATGGGGGGCAATAGAAGATATACCCTAGAAAATGGATGTATCATCAAATCTAGGGTACATGAATTATAATAGAAGGTATTAAACTCTTGCAAATGTATCAGTTAGGCCTAGTGTACGTGGGGGACAATAGAAGATATTCTCTAGGAAAACTATCATCAAATCGAGGGTACATGAATTATAATAGCAAATGTATCAGTTAGGCCTAGGGTACCTGGGGGACATTAGAAGATATATTCTAGCAAATGTATCATCAAATCCAGGCTACATAGTTTACAATAGGGTACATAGACTAGTAAATTACTGTAGATAACCCAAAAATGGAATGAAAGTTGATGAGTATAATGAAAAAGTATAAATTTTGTAATTGTGTTACAAAAAACAATTCTCTTAATAAATTAATTTTTTAAAAAATATAATTCAATTATTCAACTTTCTTTTTCATTTGATAATTTAATTATAAACAAACTCGTTTTTCTCCACTTGATTAAATAATTTACTTTAATTTTCAATTAAAATTTCCCGAAAAACAAAAACAACAGCAATACATATGAGTGTTGTTTGTAATCATTATTTATTATTGATTAAACGCGCACCATAACTATATTGAATGAGAAATTGCTAATAAATTGGGTAATATTTCTCATCGGATCTCTGGAATATTATAATTGATCGTAATTGTGATTACAATAGAATTAAAAACAAACTGAAAAGTTCAAAAAAGGTCTGTCCAAAAAAAGGGAAGCCCGCGCCAGAAGGCAAAGAATATCTATCAGAATATCGAGTATTACAGAAGAATCTAATATTCGTAGTCGGCCTGCCAATGCGCATGGCTGATGAAGTGGAATTATTAAAGGGGTCAGATTACTTTGGTAAATGCGGCAAAGTTTACAAAATAGTTATTAATCAAAATCAAACTTTTCCCGGTCCTCAAGTAAGAGTTTAATTTGTTTATTTATATATATATATATATATATATATATAATTATCATTAACAATATCGCATTAAATTCTCTAAATAACTTGAATAAAATACTAAAACAATAATTAAGTGAAAATCTATATATAAATATAAATATAAAATGGGAAAAGTTAGTTAAGAATAAAATTCAAATAAAAATGTAAATTGAGAAAGTTTTTATTGTTTATAATAAAATATGATAGTTTACAATTTAATACTTTATTATTTAATATATATTTTTTAAATATTAAAATAATAAAATGATAATTTAAGCCTTTTGCTGCAAATAATGTATTTAATTAAAAAATTTTCGACTATAAGATAGTCCTTGTCAATCTCCTTTATTGTTTTAAATAATAAATGCTGCTACCAAGAAATCATCATTTTATATTATTATTTTATTATTATTTTATTATTATTATTATTTTATTATTATTATTTTATTTTATTATTATTATTATTATTATTATTATTATTATTATTATTATTATTATTATTATTATTATTATTATTATTTTATTATTATTATTATTTTATTATTATTATTTTATTTTATTTTATTATTATTATTATTATTATTATTATTATTATTATATATTTATTTATTGATCCGGTTACAATTAATAATGTGCAAATTGAGGGAAAATAGAAAACAACTGGAACTTAGCCGAGAACAGTATTTGTGCAGAGATCGATATATGAAGTGCAAAATAGCTATTAGAAGCACTTTTAGGTGTTACGAATAAGAACAGCGAAGTGTGAATAACCCCGGTGTGACCATTAAACCCCAATAACATGAAAAATGATATTATTGGTAAATTCTTTCAAGTTATCGATTTTTCCTGCCCAAAAACATTTAAAGAGAAACAATTATCTATCCTATTGACTTGAATCTTTTCCCCATTAAAACGATTTCTCCTTGAATATTAGTTCTGTAATCATAAACTTTCTATGCAATAACTGGTAGCATATAATTGGAAAAAATTTATATTGGTTGACACATCCAACCGTTTCCTTTAGGTTTAATATTATCGATCTTCTTTAACTGCCCATTGATTGACTGGGTTTTTTTCCAGTTCAAACTTTCTTTACATGTTTTTTTTGTGTCGTCTATTTTCAAGTGGGTTTTCTGGCAACAATAAAAAATATGTCGTTTGAATATCTTGTAAAATTTAATTTATAATTTTTAATATTTTTTATATAAAAATTGTCTTTATACACAAAATCAATATTTTTTTCTGCTCTGAAATTCAATTTGCCCACAACATAGTTGAAAAATTTCATAAACAAAAAATTGTTCACAATAATAGTCAATATTGGTAATATTTCTTATGTGTACGAAGTATTGATTAAATAAAATATTATTTCTATTATATTATTTTATTATTATTAATTAATTTTTATTTTATTATTATTCGGTTATTTAATATATTATTATTATTATTATTATTATTATTATTATTATTATTATTATTATTATTATTATTATTATCATTATTATTATTATTAATATTATTTTATTATTTTATTATTTTATTTTATTATTTATTTTTATATTATTTTATTATTATTCTGTTATTTAATTTATCAATATTATTTTTTAATATTTATTATTATTATTATTATTATTATTATTATTATTATTATTATTATTATTATTATTCAGTTATTTAATATATTAATATTATTTTATTACCTAATATTTTTTATTAATATTAATTTATTAATTAATTTAATATTTTTATATTATTTTATTACTATTCTGTTATTTGATATATTATTTTATTTTTAATATTTTAACACTATTTTTTTATTATTCTGTTATTTAATATATTAATATTAATTTTTAATATTTATTATTATTATTATTATTATTATTATTATTATTATTATTATTATTATTATTATTATTATTATTATTATTATTATTATTATTAGCTATTTTCATTTACTCAATTATGAGATTGTATAAATAGATATTGATTAAATAGAAAAGATCTAAAATTCATTTTATAACATTTTATAATAAAACGACATATTCAGGGAACTCCGTGTTTAAGTGCTTATGTCACATACCACCGAAACGAAGATGCATTAAAAACTCTTGTCGATCTAAAAAAATTAGAAATCGACGGTAGAGTTGTAAAATTATCTCTGGGAACAACAAAATACTGTAGTCAGTTTTTACGGAACCGGAAATGTACAAAACAAGACTGCATGTATCTTCATGAGATGGGTGATCAAGCTGCCAGTTTTACTAAAGAAGACATGGCAAACGGTAAACATACCGACTATGAAAATCAGCTAATCCAAGAATATCATGATATATTGAAACTCATTATTGTCAATGTTTGTACATCTTCATCGACATGTACCACAACATCGGTTACAAATACTGATTGTGCAACACCTACCCAAAGAAAAACCAGTTTGACAACCAGTTCATCAATTAGCGCAGCAGCAGCAGCAGTTGTAGTACCGAATCTTTTACCATCTACCGCCACAAAGTCTCAGCGTCCGGGTTTAATCCAAATGACGCCAATTGGAACCGACCCGAATGATGCCAGTAAACTCTATTCAGTTTCTGGCGAAATTAGCAATTCAAAAGTAACCGTCAGTAAATCCACCACAGAATTAACCTCTAGCGTCTCGAAAGATATAAACTATCAGCATAGTATACTAGATAACAATTCTCAATTATCAAATGTCGTATCACATCCAAGTGAAATATTAACCAGTACACTGAATTCCACATCTCCCCTGTCACGGGTTTCAGATCAGAAATCATTTATGAACAGTTTGAATTCAGTTGGTTCGTCGAATTCTCTGCTGGAAAGTTTCTACCAGTTAAATTCTCAAAACCACGCCGCAATCAACAATAACAACAATAATAATAACAACAACAATAATAATCAGTCATACGATCACAACATTAATCAACAGGCAAACAACAACGGTGTGCTTAACTACGGTCAGTATCAGTATCGAAACGAAATGGATATAAATCGCATATTTGGCTCGGAGAAACCGAATTCACATTACGATCAGAAATATAAAGATACAGCCGATATAGATTTTGATCCGATTAATGTTTCCCGGCAAGCATTGGCTGAAATGATTGCCGTTGAAAATCGTCAAAAAATGACTCCGATCAATAATTATATACCAAATAACAAATTGCTAACGAGTGATGTCTTATACGCAGCCCCACAACGCAACATGCTTCGACCAAATCCAAATGAATTCTTAATGCAACAGAATAATGATTTTTTCACATTAAACTCTCGTGCACCGGGACAGCCATTTATTCACGATAATAAACCGTCTCCCAGCGAATCGAGACTCAATCAGCAAATGTCCAATCTAAATCTAGTTGGAAATTCAAACAATATTATTCCTAGCACTTCAACTGCTGTGCAATCACTTTCTTCCGGTTTCCCATCACCTCCTCCTGGGTTTGAGTCAACAAGCAATAACAATTGTCTTGGTGATCCGTCATCCAATGATATTATGACTATGATAATGAATTCAAACAATGTTGACATGTATCCAAGGTATCAGAATCAACACTCAACTCCAGATCTTCAATTGGGAATGAATCATAATCAGTTCAATAATCAGTTTCCTATCAATTATAACTGTCAAAATCAGGTAGCTACTTTTATCATATTTTGTTGTGTTAAATTCCATTGCATTATGATAGTAGCAATTATTATTATATCCAGCGATATAAATATTAGTTTCCTGTTAGTAATTCGTAATTATAGAATTTCTATTTTAATTTATTGTTATATTTAAATTATCATTGATACTCTACAACTAATTTGAAACTCCCCTTCCAATCATTGGCTGATTGACTAAAAATATATTTGATCTGTAATTTCATTAAATTAATGATTTACAATAATTATTTTAAATCAATATTATTAAATTAATGTTTTACGGTAATTATTATAAATCAATAATTGAGATCAATATTATTAAATTAGTGTTTACGGTAATTATTAGAAAATCAATAATGAAGATCTTTAATTCTCTTCTTCCAATCATTTTCTAATTGGCTAAAGATATATTTGATCTGTAATTCATTAAATTAATGATATACAATAATTATTTTAAATCAATATTACTAAATCAATAATGAAGATCAATATTAGATGAATAATTGTTATATTTAAATTGTCATTGATACTCTACAACTAATTTGAAACTCTCCTTCCAATCATTGGCTGATTGGCTAAAAATATATTTGATCTGTAATTTTATTAAATTAACGATTTACAATAATTATTATGAGTCAATAATGAAGATCAATATTATTAAATTTATTTTACAGTAATTATAATAAATCAATATGGTTATATATTAAAAAGAGAGCTTGAAGACTATAAATCAGTTTATATATCGATGTTTTGATACTCACGAATTTTCGGCACTGCCTTTTTCAAGTTAATTTATATATCGATTACAAGTAATTACAAATAAATGTAATTTATTGATTTGGATTTGGATAATAACTTTTAATTTTAATCGATAAAATGACATTTTAATTTCAATGTTCTCTAAAAATATACTTTTCTCTATCAAATAGTGGATAATTTGGCTCTAGTCGGGCAGTAATTTTTTGAATAAATATTTTACAATAACTTTTATTTTAATCAATTATGCAATATTTCCATTCAAATGCAACCGACAATCGATTACACCCATTCAACTTATGTATAATTTATCCCAGTATTTTTGTTACAAAAATCATTGACATTCAACATATTGATTGGAATTTTTAAATACATTTTTCTCTATTGATTTAAAAGATTCTATTCAAATTTCACCAGGAAATCTCCATTGAAACTGCTAAATTATCATATTAATTGATTTGATTTTAGGTCTATGAAAAAAATTAGAATTGTATTGGTTTTTTAAATTATTAAAATTATATATGATTTCCCACCTTTTCAATTACCGTTACCGTGACTACTGGAGAAACATTTAATCTGGAATTTAATTTATCCTAATATTGATTAGTATTTTTTCGATATTTGTTTTGGGGTTTTCAGTGAAGTGTAAAATTTACAATTATTGATCTGATTGACATCAATAACGAATCCCATAATTTCATTGATCAGCAGAATTGATTACAAATATACAAATATACAAAAAATATATAAAATTTTCCATACATTTCTGGCATAATAACAATGAATTTTTTAATTATACAGAAACAGCAACTATATAATGGTTATTCTCAATGAAACCAAAATTGTCAATAGCTTTATCTAACATGACGATGCCACCAATGTTTCGATACCATTCATTTCTTTCATACGAAACTGTATTTAACATAGATTCATCCAATAAATATCAATCTTTAAAACTCGTATAATCGTAAAACAAATAAAAAAACTCATTTCAAGAATAATAATTGACTTGTCTCATTTAATTTAGCGTATTTAATGATTAAGATCACTATGATATCAACGACTTCTTTCATGCAAAAACCTAACCGATAAAATTAAGAAACCAGTGACGACATTAGCTCAATTCTACCGTTGTATTTAGTTTAAATGCCAAATTTTTTTATTGGGAATTTTTGGTGCTTAATAAGCAATCGCCGATTCATTAAATAAATTGTTTATTTAAAGTTTATTAACATTTCAATTTTCTTTTTTTACAAGATAAATTTATAATTTAATTTTCATAAAAATCAGATGCGCATAAAGTTCTTTTAAAAACCTATAATTATTGAATTATGAGGTCCAATATTTCCCCATATTTTTTTGGATTATTCTTGATTACAGATATTTGAGAATACAAAGTTTTCATGATTTTAAATGCCTTACGAAGAACCGATTAAGCAACATATTCACTCATAGCTTTAAAATAACACTGACAAAATTTATTAAAAATTTCAAATTTTTTAAGCAGTGTTGATACTGAAAATTTAGGTAGTATAAAAATAATAGAAAAACAAAATAACGAAAATTTGGCCAATATTACCCTCTTCCCACGAAAAGAGAACTTGACGTTATTAATTCCCATAAAAACTTGAATATTCTTGTAAATTATTATTGCACATTCTGAACCTATTTACAATAATCGACGTAATAAAAAGATTCCAGAAAATCCAAACGCAAAACTAGCGATGAGAAATATTGGATTACAAAAGCTCTGCTGTTTCATGTCACTCGATCAAAATACATTCCAATATAGGGTACTATTTTCTCGCTTCTGAATACTATACAATTTTGTGTTTTTAATAACACTGAACAGATAATAGAATAATAGTAATATAAAAATTCTTAATAATAATTATTATTAATTTAAATAGTAATTTTAATAGTAATCAATAAATCGATCAAATTAAAGAAATTTAGATATATCTTAATAGATGTTCATGTATAAATATAAATATATAATTTTAGTACTTTATTGTATCAATAAATCAGGACTTGGTTGACAAATTATCAAATTTTTATAAAGTAAATAAAGTTAACAGATTTAGTTAAAATCGACTTTCACGATTAAAATTTAGTTCTATAATGCAAAGCTGTATGAATAAATAATTTATCATTTTATAATGCTCTTGAGCTTTCCCTAGACATAATTTGTATTAATTATAAGAAATCCCGTAAATTAATGCATCATGTTATAGATTTCTACTGGAAATAACTATCATAACGAATTTAATTACTCAAATGGAGGCTTGATGTTCAATGACATAAATTCTCAGTCACTGCATGGATCACATTCTTGGAAGAATGCTCAATCAGCGTTCTGCGACAGTCCGTCTGATATTTCACATGCTGCAATTCGTTCTTCTGGTTATAATAGATCTCATTCGATGAACGAAAATTCAGGTAACCTATCGATTGGATATGTAGAGGAAATGAATTTTTATCGATTTTGTTGCTGTAGGAATTAGAAATTCAGATTGGAATGGTTATTCCACTTATACCAGTCCTAATGAATCACATCTGAGTAAATGACTGTTTAAATGCGAGAGTGTGAGATTTGCAACAGATATTAGCTGCTCTGGCCTGAATTTTTGTCATAATTATTTAAAAATATAACCGTATAAAATGGTTGTTTTCGCCATTAGTGTAATCGTTGATTTCAATTGGTTTCCTTCTTGTTACATTTGGTCATTATCTGCAGTCTTAAGGGGTTTTGTTGTTTGTTATTATTATTCCAATTTTATTCAGTTTTCAATTGCCAAAGGGACTTTCTGTTTCGTCATTCGTTATTGTCTTTCTTCTCAGGCTATTTCCGTTTAAACCGGGTCCAAGGTATAGGCTATGTTTGTAACTATTGAGTCGGTTGCGGAATCGAGAAATCTAATAGTTTTCGATAATATTTATAATAATATAGATCAATAATATAAACCAATTTAATTAAAAATCGATAATATAAACCAATATATTTATAAAATCAATAATTTTCTATAAATCTATACTAAAAATCAATATATTTAAAGCCGGTAATATCAATCAATTTAATATATCAATATTATCGATATAATTAAAATCGATAATATAGACCAATATAATATATCAATAATATTGAGTCAGTTACGGAATCCAGAAATCTAATAAAGTTTTCGATAATATTAATAATATAAACTAATTTAATTAAAAATCGATAATATAAATCAATATATTTAAAAGCCGGTAATATAAATCAATTTAATATATCAATATTATCGATATAATTAAAATCGATAATATAGACCAATATAATATATCAATACTATTGAGTCAGTTGCGGAATTGAAAAATCAAATAAAGTTTTCGATAATATTAATAATATATATCAATAATATAAACTAATTTAATTAAAAATCGATAGTCTATAAATAAATATATTTAAAAGCCGATAATGTAAATCAATAATGAAATTCTATTGATCAATCGTGTTAAACTGATTGTTATTTTACTTAATTAATCGGCATTGAAGAATATTCCATAATTTTAATCAATTATGCCATTTTATTAAAATATTATTTAAAATCGATTTTATCCAATATAAATTATGCATAGCTTAATCTATTTAACCAAGCATTCCTATTAATATTTATGTCGATTACAAATTATTGCAATTAAATTTATTGATTTTGATTTTTGCATTACTTTTAATTTAATCAATGACATGGTATTTTTATTTCGATTTTTCTCTATCAAATTTAGAAATTTTTATTCGATAAAATTTATCCATTCAAAACAGCTTTAAATAGAAAAAATCAAATTTAGATTTATAAATAAATATTTGTAAAGCTTTAAACGAAACTAATTTATTTAATTATTACATTTAATGATTTAATTTTTGCCTTTACTGATTCATAGTCAAATTTTTTAATAAATTATTACATTACTATATTTCAAATATATAAATTCTTCATTAAAATGTAAATTAGCAGATAATCAATTAAAATCAATTTATTAATTATTTTATAGTTTAAATAATTAATTTGTTGAAATATAAATATAAAACATTTCTAAAAGAAATTCCAATTACATATCGAACTAATTAAGCAGAAATAGATGGAGAGAAATGGATTTTCAGGTGACATTTTGGTAACAATGGGATAGTTTCATGAAAGATTTTGGAAAAAGCAATCTAGAAAATTCGTGTTAAATATAAAATAAACAGTTTGAAAAGAAATTTTGGAAAAAATCAATAGTGAAAAGTAACATTTACGATTGTAAAATAATTGTGGAATTCTAAAAAATGAGAAATACAAGAAGAATAAAGTCAAATGAGGTTTCTTTACAATTAAAATATTTGGAAGAGGAAGTCAAATTGTAGTTGGATTAATAATTTCAAAATTGAAAGCAAATGTGTTGAAATTAGGAACTAACCCAGAAAAGGTTTCTTTGTAATTGAAAAATTTGGAAGAAAGTCAAATTTAGCAGAAAGTGATTGGATCAGTAAATATATTGACTGAAAACCTTCAACAAATACATTGCAGCAAGTTAGTGTTACATTAAAAACAATGTGAAATTAGAGAAAAAAATTAATTGAGAAAAGCTAAAAGATTGTACTGATAGAAAAATAATGCATGAGATTTGAAAAACTGTAAAACGAAAACAGATAAATGAAGTTTCTTTGGAAGAGGAAATTGAATTCGGCAAATGTTTTGCTTTTATTGAAGCAAGTGCCGATAATCCATGGTAAATATATTGAAAAATAATATCAAAGCTGTAAACACAACGAAGTGGAATTAATTTTGAGGGAAATTAATAGAGACATTTCAACAAGAGTGGAGTTTAAGGTAAAATTAGGTTTCGTTGGAAAATTAATTTAAATTGGCGTATCAATAGACTGGAATGACTCCATTGGTTATTTCTCGATTTTCATACAAATCCTATGAAATGGTTCGTATTTCCGGGATCATATTGACAAATTATAAATAGCACTATTGAATAATATGGAATTTATTAATTGGATTTTACTAAGATAACAAATCTATATGTTCAAGATAACAAATGGATTGATTATTCGAATGACAAATATTACAACTAATTTTTTTAAATCGATTAAAATTCTCTCAAACGGCTGTTGATATTTTTGTTACAAAATAGGGTTATTTGAAATGTTTTAACGTCTCTCTACGCGGGAACATATTGATCAATTATTACATTGGATGAAATTGTAATTATAAATTACTAATAATATGATAATAATTACTGCAACTTTTTTGATTTCATATATTACCATACGATTCTATGATAAATAATTTGACATCTTAATACCTGTTATTAATAAAATCAATAATCATGTTTTATTGATTTATTGGAAATAAATTTATTTTACCCGATAATATATCAGTAAAAAAAATTCAATATCGATTTTTTAAAAACTGTGTGATTGATAATAGGAAAAATAGTATTTTATTTATATATTTTATTTATATATATATATTTATAACCTACCTATTTGATCTTAAAATGACTTCCAATCGATCTTTCACGTAAATGACCCTGAATCGACTTATTATTTTTGTATACAATATTTTATATACGACCTAGTTATTGACTTTTATCAATTTTATGACCTTAAATTGACCTAATCTCTTTATTGAAACTTTATCAAACTTACAATCTCAAATGTTCGTATCGTTCTTTAGTTTTACACTAAGCAGAATTCTGTCTGAATTATTTACACTTCAATCATAAAGTAACAATTAACTCTATCAAAATTTATTGTTATTGAATTGGACATTTGATCAATTACATCCTGTATAACGCATTTCGTGGAGAATAGCACTGATTATTCTTATTTCATGCATCATTAAACTTTTCGTTTCTTTTTGACTTCCGCTTTATGAGGATAAAGTAATAGTAATATTCTACTGGTTGTTGTACTAAGTTACTATCTTTGGTTTTCATATTTGAGTGACATTCAAAAATGCTATTTTTCCTACTTCTACATTTTTATTTCAACAGAGGACAAATTCTTTTAATTTCAACTACAACTGTAACTTTTAGTAATTTTAGTAATCCATTTGAGATTACAAACGAGTTATAAATAAATGAAGAAAGTCATGAATTATTAATCTCAATATTTTTCTGATCATAAATCGCTTTTACTCGAAACTATTTCTGATTATTTCCTAAAATCTGCATCCAATTAATTATTATGGCAATTTTTGCTTTTAATTGCAATATTGTAGGAATAAAATTAATTAATAATAAATTCAATATTGATCCATATATTAAATTAATTAAATAATATTAATATAAAATGAATATTGTTTTATGTTAATGGAACCTTAATATTCATTTAAAATTATTATTCAAATTATTTTTTTTGTTACTTTAGTTTTGGCTTATATTTACATGTATTTCAGAAAAAGGATTTCTAAAAAATATTAAATTTAAAATTAAAAAAAATTTGGATCCTGATTTATTCTATAACTTCCTTGTAAATTAAAATATTCCAAGTTTGGACTATGTTATTCAATATTTTTCTATATAAAATTCTTAATTATATCTATCAATTTATGCATTTCCTAATCTAATAATGTAATTATATAGATCAATTGATAAATAAATTATAATATTGATTTCAATATAAAAATAATAATTAAATTTTATATTAACATTGGCAATAATTTTAATATTTTTCAAGGCCGCAATACAGCTGAAATAAAATTGAACAGAATTGGAATAATAATAACATTGAAAAAAAAATTTTTTTTTTAAACTAAAATCTAACAATGTTCTTTTTGATGAACTTTTAAATTTGTAACTGTCACAAAATCTTTCGTTTTTTCTTGAGTGCGGTAATTTAATTTGCGTAATATCTCAGCTGACATTCATTTCAGCCGCAGCATCAAAATAATTGTTACAAATTTCACAAGATGATAATATTGATTAATAAAAAAAAATTATTTTCTACTCTGTCAAACATTCTAACGAAATGGCTAAATGTTTCTAGGCAATTTCCAAGAAGGTAATTTCAATATGATGCCAATGCGGGTTCAGAGTGTACAGTGTGCACCTTCAAATGTCAGCGGTAATGATCCTCAATTATTTTCCAGGCAACAGACAAGCCACTCTGTGAACCACTAGCAAAAATAATAATAATAATAATAATAATAAAAAATAATAATAATAATATTAATTGTGTTTAATTACTATTATTAAGAGCACAGAGAGTGCGCGAGTTTCTAAATGATTATGATAAACACAACCAGCTATCAATTTGAATGATTTCTATTAACTTAGTAAAATAGAGTCAATAAAAAACCAGTTCTTTTTAAGATTGTTTTTTTTTCAATTTTAAATTTCCTTTAAAGACAAATATCGATTTTTACAAGAAAATTTTTATTTTATCATCAGTTAAATAATATTAATATTATATATAAAGTATAAACTAAATGAATTTTCCAGTTTGCATATTGTCTGTATATAAATTTATTAAACTGAATTCGTATTGAAATTTATATAGATTAGAAATATTGTGATTGGTTAAAATACCGACCAATGAAATCGATGGGAAAATATTTTGATAATATTGTTAGTGTTGATTTAATTTGAATAGATTTTTAAACTATTTATGATTAAGATTGATTATTTATGTGAATTAAAAATTGGAATAATGTTTTAAAATTTTTTTTACAATCGATTGAAGGGAGTTACACGCAAAAAGCAGTGTCAGATTTTCATTGCAGGTAATTAAGAGAGAAAATGAAAATTTAATTAACGTTGAATGCTACTAATGTAGTTTTTGTATAAATTAAAGTGCAAATAATTCGGATATGTTAATCGAGAACCGGGATTGGAGGCCGATAATATGAGTAAGTGGCATGAAAGCGTTCGGTTTTTACGAATTCTTATCATATTAAATTTGTTTGCTTCACGAGTTAAAATTTATTAATTGAACGGGATCAGAAAAATCGAAAATGGGTTTCAAAGGTAACAGGAGAATTATTATACAATAGACTATTGTGAGGTAAGAATCGCAAGCCTTCTACTAATTATAATCGAAATACAAGGACATTACCTACTGAAAATGTAAGAAATTGCAATGGCGAGTTGTTTAGAAATCCAAATTTATCCGTCCATTAATTGCTAACTTTGTTATACAATTCCAACAAGGTTACCGATAATGTATGAAAAATTATATGATCTTGATTTCTTAACATGGCTTTTACATCTGCGCTCTAAAGTCGTTTTATTAGCAGTCTGAATTCGCCTTTTTATGTAATTTCTATTTTTACTATCAGATTTTATTTTAATCCGGTCGAAGTAGCCCTTCAAAATAGCGTATAATTCTACTAGTTTTGTACGCATACACAGTAATGAAAACATCCATTTATAATATTTCAATAATGATAAAGCTCATATTGCATTCTATGACTTTTGTCTGATTTCCAAGAACTATAAAACTACTAAATGATTACATTAATATTCTTGAAATCTTTCTATTTAATTCTTTTATCCTATTAAATCAATCCAAAGTATTTTGCTATTGAAGTGAAATACATCTATTTTGAATATATTGAGATTATCCTTGAACTTTACTTTTTTGTATATTATTCACACAAACAGAGATTTCAGTGTTAATCGAAGTTTTGTTTTTTGCCTATTGGACTCACTCGTACTTCTTTCTCCTGACCATCAGGGGTAGATCTGACTACACCAGGGTGTACGTTCCTAGATTGTGTTGTACATGAATGTGTCCATTTTAGAGAAAAATTAATTGTAATCGCAAATTATAATTAAAAGGGTAAAACTAATTTACGGAAAAGAAAAACTAAATAAAGAAATCGTTCATTCATATAATTAATAGGATTTTGAATTATCCTCATTCTTCGTCATCGTTGTTCCCTCGAGTTTCGAGATTTCATAACAGTTTAAAATTCCTATTGGTTTTCACGATTTGGTTTTCTCTGATTTTTAGTTCAAATATTATAAAAGTTCATTAATAACTTGTTATTTCATACTAACCATGACATTTCCTCGTTCATATTTTAAATTTATCTTCAAGCTGTCCCTAATATATTCACAAATTTTCTAAAAATAAATCTCCTTCAACGAAGCATAAAAATACTTTGGCTTTAAGGGGACACTGAACTACAAATAAAAACTCAACAATAAATTTTATAACGTAGAAGTTTAATCATTTATATGTGAAGCCTTACTTTTGGGTCTTCTTCAACTTGAATTCGGATAGTTATATCTTCTCTTTACTTAGGATTGTTGTTGAATGGTTTTCCACGTTCTAGTTTTGCCAAAATTTCACTGGTTTTTCATGTTTTAGTTTAGATTTCTGTTGAGTTTGATCAATTTATTTCTATTGATAGTTGTTTTCTTTTGAGGGTGTCTCTAAGTGATTTTTCCTTTATCGAGTGCTCCTTATCCGAGATTTTGTTTGAGCCTGAGAGATTTGCTTTTCGTAGTATTGTGTTCTGGTCTTGGATTTTGTAATTTGTAGATTTTTTGTGTCGTTCTTTTGTATTTGATTGGGTATTTAATCATTTGGTTTTATCTCAGGCAAAATTCAACGCTACCTGTTCAACAGTTGAATAATTTTAGTTAGGTGCTGTTGATTCAGCAACTTTCTCACCGAAGTTTAAAAACATTGATCCTACTTAAGTCCAAATTTGGATATCAAATTATAATTTTTAATTTTCTTTCTGACTATTTTCTCTTCACTCTTTTCTCTAAAATTCTTATCCTTTATAATGTTCCTTTTTATTTTTCCATTTCCGGTCGACTTTGGAATTTTATTTTCCCTATTTTTTTCAACTATTTCTTTAAAATGTTGGTGCCAATCACTTGTCAATTCGTCTTTGCTTTCAATTTATTTTTCATCTTTTTTGAGCATTTTTGGATTCATATTTGTAATTTTTGTATATCATTTTTCTTTTATTTATTATTTTCTTTTGTTTTGTTTTTTGTGTTTTGATCTTTAGTTCGTCATGTTATTACATGTTTGTTGTAAATCTAATTTTTCATTATATTATTTTAATTTTATTATATTCGTTAATTTTTTCTATTTTTCGCTTTTTTCTTTTCCAATTCGAATTTTTTACATGTCGTTTTTTTCGCGTTGATTAATCAATTATTTATTTATTCTAAATTATCGTTCTATTGGATTTTAACGATTTATCATAGTTTATTGAAGTTAATTGACAGATGCCCCCTAACCATCCATTATCTTCCTATACTAGGAAACCTATATCTACATTTTTAAAATTCGTAAAAACTCCGTGTTTATTTTTGTGTTCATTTTTCTGTGGGGATAGACTTGCATTTTAAATTCAGTTCAGCCATACATGCCCCAGACTTGAAATTCCATTTCTACTAAAAAACTAAGAGATCTATAATATTCTTGAGAATATGATAAGAGATTTTTTGAATGATTCTTGCAAGTTTTGAATGACCTTCTAATTTGCCAATCCCGTGGTTTTTTTCAATGACATGTTTATGTTTTAACATAATATTTGGTCAGCCGCCTAATCTGGTATTGCGATATCTCTATGTTGTTTTCTTTGATCAGATATAT
>CAUHTR010008086.1:65817-78501 GCA_959609185.1 Schmidtea polychroa
TATTATATTAAATTAAATTTTAAAATATTTTTTCTCTTCATTTGATCTTTCTCGATAATCATAAATTTTAACAAGTTGAAATGGTTAAACTTAAATCTTAATAGTAACAAAGACACTCATGATATGCACTTCTGATTTGGATTTTATTTGTTATGAAAAATTTCTTAGGAGGAACGTGGAGTTGAGACGTTTCATGTCATGGTGTGAGGGGCCTTCGGGTGCTTAGTCGGTGGACATGAAACCTTTTCAATCACGCAGTTGATTCGGGCCGTAATGTGGGGGCTTCCTCATGGGTCCGTCACTGAAGGTCGTAAAAATCTGCGAAGGACAGTCGAAAGTAAGATGAAAAATAGTTCCGATTCGAAAAAATAGCAATAGTCGTAATTCACAGTGATTGAGGAGGCTACAAACTTCACATCTATAGGAATTCCACAACTCTCAGTCACTGCACTTAAAAAATTCTTTATTATCGTCATCAATAGATTTAAATCCTTTGCTGTTATCGACAGGACCACCACCATCTATCTTCAAGTCATTCCGTCAAATCGAAGTTTCCACTCACCTCTTATTTTTAGTAATAGATCGGTTATTGAAACACTTACTCTTACATCATTGTAACGGTATAGAAAATTAAAAAGAAAATCATTAGATACATTCAAATAACGAGCCAAACTGCACACAAATCTTATATTTTTATTGAGAGAATGTTCCCGAAATACTGGTAGCTAGATCATAAAAGTCATCCGCTTGAATTTCCTACTGATAGCTATCGCCAAGACGAGAATAATAGACATTATCTGAATAATTTAAGAAAATCATCCACGAAATAATACATCCAACGTGAGAGAGAAAGGCTACACATTATAGAATAAACTCCAATTTTCATGTCCGATGAGAATAAACCCGAGGTAGTATAGTATCTGAATAATCTAACTCATAAAACATCAGAGCGATTAGAATTATAGTGGAGTAGACCAATGCGAGTGCACACATTCCGAAGGCGCGTAATCCGACTACATGCAGGCATTGATTTGAGATAACGTAATAATACTCACGGCAAATCACACTCAAGAACCCCCACTGGAGATCCTACCACATATCTTACTCAGTAGTATGCCACCATTATCAACAATCTGACACAGCAGCAGGCGGACTCACTGGCCGATAATTTTAGTGAGAGAAATCATCCCGACGGATGCACATGGTGATTTCAATTCGGATAATATTTTTGATAACTAAGATATCTAAGATATACTTGTAGCAGACGATTTATAATGCGTATTCACACGGGTCAAGTACAAATTTTAGAATTCCCGAACTTCATAATGATGAGAATTTTTAATTAAAATTGGCTAAATTGCGTAACTCATTAAATCTACATGTTGAATAACGTTCTAAAATTTAGGCAAGGGATTACATTATTTGTTTTGGTAAATTAAATTCCTTATTTTTTTTTGTTCTTTAATACGACAAACCTTTCTGAGGGAAATTTAGATATTACTATTGTCACACAATTAAGGTTTCTCCTTCGATAATAAAGTATCATATTGGTTAAAGTGATGTCATATATTGCCGACCCGTCCTTCGTTTCTTGCTCAAACCTTACGAGTGCATGGTATGAAATTTGTGATAGTTAATGAATAGGTACGCCGAACTTATGGCTTAGTGAATTTAGCTGATTCTGTTTACCTTTATCTCTTCTTTGCAGCTACCAGAAATGTTACCAAGTACAAAATCTTCCACCAGACCCTGTTTTTCTTGCGCAGACAAGAACACCGTGATCAAAGACTTGCAGGCCCAGATCGGTCGATATAAAAGGAAAATCGACGAACTGGAAGGCACATGGTTCAGCCCAGTGCAAATGAAAGAAGTACAGAAGAAACTGCACCGCAGAGAGCACTGTCGGGACGCTCTAATCTTTGAGAGCCGTTCCCAAAGGAGTCTGATAAAAGTGCAATCAGAAGCTCTCCATAAAGTCTATTTACAGGCGGCTACTACCCGGAAAATCGTCCGCATCCCCATTCACGAAGCGGACATCTTTCCCGCCGACCACGACACTTCGTTCAACCCACCACCTTCAGCCAAGAAGTCTTGTCGTGAGTGTGTAGAAGCCGACCTCTCCCCCAGGCCTACCGATGTGCTCATCACTGGGACCAGTAAGGCGTTACCACCATCTACATCTACCTCTGTGGCGCCATCGAGTACACAGATCATCTCAAAACCCAAGCGACGGCAATTATCGAGGGCCGAACGCAAGAAAAAACAGCGGGAACGAGCTACCGCCAAACAGAACCAACAATCGATTGGCAACCCAGTTAACGTCAATAATCCTCCTGCAGTGATCGATCTGACGTCAGGGATCCCAGGGCGAATCATCTCCGCCGCTGGCGTAACCTGGGAGGAAAATGCCTCCGAATTTTACAACTTGGATGAATTGTTAGCCGACACCGAGTGGGAAAAATGATAACCCGCGGTGGAGTGCCCTCAGCGATCGCAACTTTCGGACTACCTTATCAATGTTTTATTTCTTTTTCTCTTTCTCATTGAAATACATTTGTGGTGTATAAATCATATGTGTTTTGTGTCATAAAATCGAAATAAACCATTTTTCCGTGTTTATATATTTTCCTGTGTGAGGAGTTCGGTATAGACCGTTTGTGAATATAGGTGAAAGTTTTCAAGGTTCAATGAGCATTAACCAATTTGCGTCTAATCCAAAGGTAGTAATATGAATAATATGAATAGACGTAAGCCCTTCTATCGGCAGTCAAGACGAGGAAGTCGAGGCCTCAGTAAGAAGTAGTCCTAAGGCAGGGGCTCACCTGCTTACTGGCGTCTCGCCTGCATAGTACATTTCCAACGTGAAGTAATTCACGGGTACTATGTTGGAGTGTAGGTTGTGCACGGTTCTGCTCGGAGTTGACGGAGCAATGACTAATATAAGCGGAATGGACACTCATCTCTTAGACAAAAGGTTAAAATAGTTGGAGTCAACCGAGTGGCACCCCAGCACAACTTACTGATGATTCTACTTTAGAATCTAATTTCAAAAACAGAAATCTCATTAAGTTCTGGAGAGAAGTGAAAGAGCATTACCAAGAACCCGGCAATAAACCAAAGAAGTATCCATTACCTTCCAATAACAAAGAACTTGTCGAAAAGCCTTTTCATCTTATGTATATATGAAGAATAAATATTGTTATAAGCTCGACACAGCTCGTGATTTTAAGCTGATTTAAAGTCTTGGATCTATGAAAAGATCCAAAAGATCGAATTAAAATTTTATTAAAAATTATTTTACTTTCATCATAAGTTAATATATTAGTAAAAATTCAACCAATAAAGAACACGCTTTTATTGTAAATCCTTTATATGCGAAATCTCACTTTAACTAATCAATTTCAAATTCATACTATTTTTTTTTCAAAATTCAAGAAGCCATCAAAATTTCAAGTTTTAGCGCTGCATTTTTGATGTGTTTTAGTGTGTGTGTGTGTAGAATTTAATATAATAATTCATTTAAATTAATTTTTTGTTTAATGATTGTAATGAGCCTTTAATAAATATTATACTATATTATATTATATTATATATATATAAATGGGGATCATTAGCGAATAAGGATCAATCAGAACACAGTTATGGCCAATCAGATATCACCATAATTGCACATTAGCTGGAACATCGTAGTCTACTATATCTCACTCCAAGAGTCAATCAAAATTCATGCAATCAGCTAATACTTCTACTTATCAATCAGGCTTTATTAATCAATCTCAGATGAGTAAAGCAAATTCGATGACATGTTATTATTATCAAGATTAACTGTATTCGGCCCCCAATAGTTTCAGTGTTGACTCTCATAGACCAACATCTACATCCATTATAATTCGCAAAATATGTAACAAATCCTAACAATAATATGAACCCGAATAGATTTGTTATCCAACCACTACACAAATCAATTATGGATCCAAGAAATAACGAACAAATAATCTGATTGGGATATCTGAATAAATTGGAAGCTTGATAATTAATTGTTACTTTTTATGATTAGTAGTGAACAATTAAATACATTCAAAGAATATCGTGTTTTTTTGAGTTATAATAAATAAATCATATATTTATGTATGGATATTAAATCAAATCATGTTGTTTTAATTTTTTAAGTAAATACTATTTTTTTGAATATATTCTTTGTGAGTTGAAATTTAAAAGTGTAACTTTGAGGACAATAAATTATTTTGTGATTCTAAAATATATCTGTGTTATCCCTTATATATTCAAGATTAACGCATTTGTATTATTGTAATAAATGCCACCTATTCATACGTCGTTGGAAGAATGGATTAATGAGATTATCGTTTCACCAGTTTTGGTTATCTTCAGCAAAACTACATAAAGAAATCATTGCAAGAAGCTAATATTAAATATGCTAATGTTCAAATAAATCTTATGGCTAGGAAACCAGATTTGGTTAGAATAATCACCACAGTGATGTTATTACGTTCCAGTATTAATTTTATAACAGCTTCAATTCCATGTTTAATTCACAATAAGAAAAGCTTTCAAAATAAATTTCAATTCGTAAAATCGAAAACCCACTCCAATTTAAATTGAAAAATAACTGGCAATATTTTTCCAATTGCAAACTGGTTTACTAATCAAATAAAATTCAAATTCTCTATGTTTGAATTCTGCTTTGAAAACTTTTGACTAAATTATATTACTTTCAACTGCAAGTAGCAAGCATATAATAAATTATTATTTATATGGTAAATTGCTGACCGGATAGACAAACAAACCGACGAGTCAAATGAGGGTCACATGCACAATTTCAGCACCCTAGGTCCAACGGTGGGGAATTCTATGGGTAACAAACAAACAAACTTTCATCTTTATATATTAGATTGAAATGAGTTGTAAATTTTAAAATCAAAATAAAACCTTAAAAATGCAATTATTTGTTTCTTTTCATTATTTAGCTAAAGGTATAATTTTTAATACTTGAGGTGATTCTTTAAAAGTCCCTAATATTATGGCCATGATTGCGTTACAGATTGGAGAGGATGCCTAAAAAACATGACAGGTGGGGCTTGCTATCCACAGCGGTAATGAGTAGATGCAATAAATAGAGAGGGTAAAGGAAAATGAAAAGTCTAATCCAGGTTTCCGACTGCTATTGTAATAAATTAGATTTTAGATCACTTATTAAATAAGATTTTTAATTTAATTATAGGGAGAAGCAATTAAATGATAAATTAAGCCTTTTGCAGCGAATAATATATTTACTACAAAAGAAAAAAAATTGGACTATAAGATAGCCCTTGTTAATATTGTCAATCAATATTATTCGCAGCAAAAGGTTTAAATTATCATTTAATTGTTTAAAATTTAATTAATGCTGCTACCAAGAAATCATCACTTTATAGTATAAAGTTTATACTATAAAGAGAAGTGTTGGACATTCGAGAACTGGTTAAAGACACCTTTATTCTAAACGGAATTATTGAACTGGTAGATATACAGAGCGTTGAGCCTAAAAATAAAGCATTATATGACTGACAACAAAAATACTAAGAACTAGAAACTTTATTAACAAAATAGATCTTGGTCTACAAATTTCCATGCAGATTTCACAATGTCATTTCTGCTTAAGCAACAGTCAAAATTTCATTTCAAATTTAATCAAATATTTAGAGTAATCGGGAAACATCTTTTGACATTTATAATTACAAATACATTTTAGTGGACAAGGATCTGAAATAATATACAAAATACGACATGATTTGACGGATCTCTCACTTATTGACGCATCGAGAGAACATAAATACAATGGACATGATAATATCCTTATAATAGAATGAATATACACATAAAATTGCTAAATACGTCAGTAAAAGTATTTAAACATGTTTGAAATAATGTTAATTTCAATAAACTCATGAGCAACGATAATTAGAGAGCATTAAATAACGTCAAAATAACAGAGCTGAAGATTAAACCGATAACCTTGAGACGTGGCCTATGTGAGTTGTTGCAATTCTCCTTGTTACAAAAGCACATATAACCACTCCCAGATCTTGATTCTCTGATGCAGACCATATTTATTTGAATGTGAAAGATCAATTTCTTTGAACATGTTCTAATATACTCTTTGTATCCTGGAAAATGAGATCTCAATAAATATTTCTCATGCCAATCTATGATCATAATTTTATATGCGTTCGTGTGAACTCACAACTGCCTACCGGATATTGAATGAGTATGTTTTAATTATAATAAAATACAATTTCATTACTAGAAAATTATGCATAAACAATTCCATATACTTGAATATAATATTGTTTATCAGGTGCAAAAACGGTTCCTTGTCAGAAGAAACGTTCTATACAAAGTCACGTAGAGCACTGGCATTATCACGAAATCCCATACACTTTAAGAAAATCACATCCAATTTGTAAATCCCCAATATCAAATAATTTGCATCGTGACTATCTTTACTTCTCTACTACCAGACGTTTGGATCAAAAATCATTTATTAACTCATTTGCCTAAATTCTGACGCGACTTATATATTGGAAACAAAGAATTTTCCTTTCTCGACTCAATGAACACATCAAAAACAAAACCAGCTATTACCACCAACATTGGGAAAAGTATATGACATGACTCCATCTATTAACGAAACAAAATTCTGACTTTTACAAAACCGGTAAAAAAACTACTTACAAACATTTGCTTTCGAAACGATTTTCATCAAAAAGCCCAATTATTTCATCAACATTCAATTTGCACAAATTCATCACTGCTTTTGATTTATTTTTCTTTAAAAATTAAATAAATTATCATCCAACATGATTAAATGAAAACATAAAATAAAAATAGAAAGTCCTTGTTAGCAAACGATTGGTTAAAGACATCAAAATAGCACTTGATAAAGGAATCGCCGAAAATTTCTGTTAAATATATGGAAAAATAAACATTAACCTCTTAAGTGGCTATGACGGATATATATTTGATCAACTCTAAATTGACCTAAATTGACAAAATATGTTAACAATATATCATAAATATTACTCTTGTTAACATATTATCTTAATAAATATCATCCAATAAGATATTATTTTATTTTTTATGCCTGATACGCTAGCGGGTAACAAAACTCGCCATTGAGGAGCGCATTTCGTTTGACGAAATAAACCACTTAAGAGGTTAATTTATAGTCGAAATGAAATGAAATTTTAAAAGATAAAATATCTTACCGATAATTCATGTAAAATCATTATTAAAAATATTAAAAAATAAATTATTTAAATAATTCCTCAATGTTAAATTTATAATTATTACCCGGCATTTCCTTTGGTTTCCTAATCCATTTCACGCAGAATCCATCGCAGACTTCTTTATGCATTTTTTTAACAATTGTGCTATTCATTGGATCAGCACACAATTTGTTTTCGGAACTTTTACATTCCAAACAATAAATAGGTCTTTCTAAAAATATAATATTTTTCAATTGCTAAAATATTATCTTCTATAAAAGCAGTTGTATAATTCCAAAAAATAATAAATTAATTAAAAAATCGCTATAAAGCCGGCAATAATTGAATAGGGAAAACCTTCTATAAAAGTAATCACTTTAGACTAAAAAAGAATTTATTTACTCTATGAACTGGGAAATCGTGTTGATTTAAAACCATAATTAATCATACCAACTCATGTCATAAAAATATTTCTACTAAAATAATTTCATTTGTTTAAATGAGCTGAAAATCAATTAAAATAGTTAGAATGCTTGGAGAATTTAATTAAATTTTTATCCAAATCGAATATTTTCTGCAAGTTATCACTTATTAATAAATTGATAAATTTTTAATTTTCTGTTTTGAAACTGATGGAAAATAAGATTTTTTTGTTAGATGGCAATCAATCAATAAAATCTTTAAGGATAGCGAGAAATTCCCGTCACAATGTTAATAAATGTTAGAACAAAAGTCATTATCAAAAACAACAGGTAATTGTTTAAAATGCTATTAAAAGTTTTTCTTTCATTAGATATATGACCCAGTCTTATATTAATTCTATAGCTAAAAAATGAACTAGGTCTTATTTTCGATGTAGGTTTTATCTTTGTGAGGAAAACCAACAGTGCAAAACTCGGAATTTTATTAAACCTCAAGATTTATGCAATCAGAATTGTTTATTACATACATTAACAAAACAAAACATTAAAAAAATAGAAACATGAAACATTTATTCTAACGCCATAATTTCATCCTCTTCTGGGACGTCGTCATAACACATCAAACTTCGAACGTCAGACTGTATTTCTTCCAAATGGATTTCTTATAGAATAAGTGTACCGAATTGTGTAGGTCTTACTTTCGAGAAAACATTGTAACTATATATTACAGTTTAAAATATACTGTATTTAAGACTGTATTCTATAGACTATAGATAGTAAGAATACAGCGTCGTAAAATTAAATGTGCTCAGATAAAACAGCCGATACAGTCAACTTTTCTGTATCAGGTTACGAAGAAATACAGATATAGAAGACTAGAAGAGTACCTCAGTGATTTTAATTCTCCACAATCGTTACACACACACAAGCAAATCTTAAATTTAATTTCAAAAAGTTATAGATCTTGTTATTCTATCGATTGATAGTAGAGTCGAATCTCAGAATTTCTTTATTACACGCATATCTGATGGGATGTCAGAGTACGTACTATAACTGTTTGGATATTGGTTTTCAATAGCTTTCAAGTTTATATCAGTAAAACTGACAGACAGAAAAGTGTCGAAAATACTGAATTTGTGATCATAGTTAATTTCTAACTCCTTTAGCGAATCAGGATTAGCTAATTTTATTTTTCCCAGAAATTACAGAAGTTAATTTATTTAGATATTTAAAACAAGCATATTAGTATTAATAATTTCTAATTTTAATTATTTTACCCAGATGGTATTTTTAGTACTTCTAAAATTATCAACTTTTATTTAATTCTAATTTTAGTAATTATTCATTTTATATAACAATAGTCTAAACTTTATTATTATAAATGATTGTTAAACAGGGAGACTTTACAGAACTACTACCAGCACCGGCGCTAGAGTTTCAGATGATGTGTGAAAATTGCATATTACCGCCTTCGCATTTCATAATAAGAGTAAAAAAACGATAAATGCATACAAATCAAAAATATTTTTCACAGATGGAACAATATTGTTCAAATTGGACTAGTTATTAAACAATAGAATGGAAATTGTTATGAAAATAACAAATTTCTGTACAATTTTGCCGCCTTTTGTATTTTTCCGCCGTGGCGCCTGCGTGAAAATTACGCATCGTACCCGCCTCACGCCGGGCCTGACTACTACTGCACTTTACAACTAGATATTTCCAAAACTACTTTCCTTTGAACTCGAATCAAACCTAAGGACAAATATCTTATTGCAAAGCATGTTTTACATTATTACATGTTTGATTTCTTAAATTAATAACATCCTTAATATTTTATTATCTACTTTTAATATATTATTTAAATCTATTTAAAACTGGAAATTAAATACTAATTCTATTTAATTACTTTCACAACATTTTTGTATTGAATCTCATTTTATGTAGCTGTAAGTTTATGTGAATTTCACTCAAAACTACATTCTAATAAAATATTCTTGTTCCTAACTAAAGTTTCTCAACTATTTTAAATACATAAATACTCAATTTTACATGTTATCTATCTTATACGAACTTTTTGTATATTTTTCATTATTTTTGTTCACTAAAGAAAGCTCTCACTGAAATAACAAATTAATATTAATTTAACTTAGTGTACTAAGACTTTGAAAGGTGGAAAAGAGTTAGTGCAACGCATTAACCAATTTTTGAGAATTAAAAGATAAAGTGGTTGAAAATGTCCATTTCTTTCAAAAATAGTCTGAAGCGTGGTCATATATATATATATATATATATATATCTTAGTTGAACACCTCCGAGCATCATTTGTATATAATCCTATCCTTACTGTCAAAGAAATATAATTTATACTTAAAGAAGAAATTCATATTTTTATCTAAACCTTGACAAGCAGATTCACAGAATTTATCAATATGAAAGTTTTATTTTCATAACATTATTTGTTTGAATGTAATGAGTTTGCGTAATTAAAACGATGCAATTCGGCCGTGTTCATTCTTAATCAATATCTGAATTTTTTTAATCGAGGAGTAAACCTTTCTGCAAAACAAAATATTTCAAGGACGATATCGAAATTATGAGAGTTCAAAGAATTTGGCAATCGAGATGGGTTTTAATGAATCATAAGATTCAAGGAAATCGTTTAAAAGTGAGTTTGAATATAACAAATAATTAAGATTATTTTCGTGTTTCAAAATCTGTATTAAAATAAAAATGATAAGACAAATCTTACGTGGACAGATAGCATCAGGATCTGTACATTTGACATTCGTTATGACTAGGAGCAATATCAGGAACAATTCCGTAATTCCCTCTAAAATAATAACCTTAATGAAGAGGAAGAAAAATAATTATTGAAAAAGTAGGCATTTTGAATAGAAATTATTTATTATATGCAATTTCAGTTAAGGAAATTGCTTTGCAAATTGAAAAGTTTCATAACTTGTTAAAAAAATGTTGCATGATAACAATATATCAAAAGTTTCATCAATACTACGCGTGATCATCATTAACACTCTTATGCACAATTTTAGAACAAAAATCAATATTTGCACTTTTTATAGTGCAAAAGTAGTTTGGAAAACATGAAGCACTCCCGACTACAGTCAGAAGTTACATTTTAAACATTTTGCACATAAAAGCAATATTTGCACTTTTAAATCAATATTGATGCATAAAAGTTAAATAGCGCAATAACCAATTACCCACATGCACGATAACTCATCGCTGCAAATTCGCGACATCAGAATTTTGGCGTCGTCAGGGGATGTGGTTATGCGCAATAATTCATAAGGGTTCAGAAAGCTAGCATCTACCTACTGTAATAATATATTTTTATCATTTACTTAAAATTTCTTTAAGTTATCTGTGTGGAATCTTTTCCACTTACCTTTTCTGGATCATTCAAACATTTTTCAATTGCTATATGGTTTCCACTAAATATTTTAGCAATCTGGAAAACGCTTGATATATCCAATTAATGTATACTGTAAATCAAAAGAAAAATATTACTTCTGTGGAAACAAGTGGCACAAAAACTGATTGCCCAGCTTACAAACAAAATTGCAAAATATGTATGAAAAAAGGACATTTTGCAAAGTGTTGCAAATCCAGAGCTGATAAAATAAATGCCATTTCAACAAATGACATCGATAAGGAGGAAGAAATTGATTGGGCAGCCACTTACAATATAATAATCTAGAGCAGGAGTGTCAAACTCAGTTGATACATAGGGCCACATTTACTATAAATACACATCATGCGGGCCTCATAATATAATTTCCTGATACAGATATATATATGATAGAGAAAGTTAATTTACTCACGTTATTGGATGTATATATTCTTATTTATTATTTCATTACTGCCTGTTAATGTTGCTCCAGACACTTGACACCTCTTGCTATTAACAAGTTCATCAAAGTTTGGTCACCAATGACTGTGCTTTAGCAACCTTCAGTATTGAATTAAGGTGCTCGTTAGAAAGTTTCGAGCGAAACCAAGTTTTGTTTATGTTCATTACAGAAAAATGCAGTTTACATATGTATGTACTTCCTAACATGATCTTTGAAGCTAAACATTTAATCATAGAATAATTTGGTCCAACATATTGATAAAATGTGTCAATATCAACATCGGAAAATTTGTTCCTCAAAACAGAATCGCACTGGAGCTCAATTAATTCTAGCTGAAGTAGATCTGGTGCCTCATTACCATTAACCGAGAACGGATTCTGAAAAATAGCAATGTCCCTTTCAAGGTATTTAAAGTCAGCAAATCATTTTGGAACTCATTCTTCAAGTTGGAATTATTGATGCAGTACGTTTCTGTGTTGATTTCAGCTGGAAGTTCAGCTGTGCCTGGCAAGAACTTCGAGGTGGGAAAGTGTGCAAGATTACTCTCTTTTAGCCTCCTTTCAAAAACCTGTAATGTCTTTGAACATTATAATCTTTGGCAATCTGTTTGTTAAAAATTAAACATGTCGGCTTTCCATTAATGTCAACCGAAAAGTACGATAGTCTCCAATTTTTCTGCACCACCCTACACTCTTCGTTAACTTTTATTTGCTTTAAAAACAGGGTTATAAGTTCAGAAAATAAACAATATAAGTAAAAACACAAACAAAACACAAATGCAACAAATGTTAATTCGAAAAGTTACAGCGTTCAACACGTTGACTGTCATGTTGACCAATTCTGATATGTTAACTACGACTTATCTCGTAGTTGGCAGCCAACATGTTAAATGCCACAAATGACTATGATTTAATATTAGGCCAGAACAACTAAATTAAACAAGTACGACAACTTTACCGTTGGTGCGAGGGGATTATCGTCGTAACTCTTTTTTGGTGCCAGATCATCAGATATGTACACTAAGGTCCGTTCGTTCGACTAATATTTTTTTGTCGGCAGTCTTGCATGATCATTTGTCACTTGTAATGCAAAACATTACGAGTGGACGGCAAATTTTACACC
>CAUHTR010008087.1:0-74815 GCA_959609185.1 Schmidtea polychroa
TTTATTTGATTATTTTATTTATTTGTTCATTTATTCGCTTTGATTATTTTATTTATTTAATTTATTTAATTCAATATTCAATTATGGGATGGGACGCCAAAATATATATATAAGACGAGAGAAAGTTTTTATTTTTATTTTCTTTGATTTAACTAATTAAACTGATTTTAATTATTTTTACGACCCCTTATGTACAGTTGTTAAATTTAAATTTTGTGTTCATATTTTTTAGCCAATCATATTTCTCTTTGATTGAAAGGTGCAAATTTTACAACTATCATAAAATAAAAGTTACTACTAATACAGTACTATTATAATATCATAATTGCATGCAAAATAAATGTATCTCACTAGACCCATGTTTCCTCGTAGACAATCCAAGGTTTTGAGGTCTTGGATTGACATTCATATTGTTTGTTAAGTCTTTGAAAGTAAATCAGTAGAGTGAGAAGAATGATAATGGAAAATGGTGTCACACTGATGATGATAGATGACAAAATAACATAAGTATTTTCAAAATCATTTGATAATGAGAATGTAGTTTTGTTTCTTGGAATTTGTGTTCCATTAATAAGAGAAGAATTAGTGTCATTTATGAGTTGAGTAATCACATTGGTTGATGAATTGTGCATGTATTTTGAGCTTTCTGCCTCAGTTGTATCAAATTGTACTCGAATAGATTTACTTTCCACTAGAACGATTTTACATTGATCAGGATGAAAAGCACGTTGATAATATTTTATTTTTACAATCACAATTTTTGAAGTTGACTTTGAACGTATTTGCTGAAATATTAATATTTTAGATGTAATATTACCTTGCAATATAGCTTGCAGTTTTCCGCAATAGTAAATTTCCACTTTTTTATTGGTTATCGCTTGCCGTGTGGCAATCCATTTTTGATTATTATATCGTAAAATAATACGATTTGGTTCATTTTCCAATTTTATGGATTGTCGAATAGAATCAATTTTTACCCACTGGTTATCGATTTCGGTACCATTTTCACGCAAAAGCTTTTGCACAATATATTGCACAACGATATCATACGTTTGATTAAATTTTAAATTATTGTAATGGACAAAGGGTTTTCTGATGTTTAATGTATCGATAATATTATTTTGGAAGATTAATTTCATTTTTTGGGATTCGTGGGGTTCCCAATATACGTCGATTCCATTCACTACTGGTTCTATTGAAACCAGACTGTTTAAATTTTTTGTTAATATTTCAATTTGGATTATATTACGTATTGTTGTATTAATATTTTGAAATAGTAACTCTGTTATTTGCCAAGGGTATTTATAATTGACTGTTAATTGACGAGCCACGAAAATATATTTATTGAAATTCAACTTTACAGGTGGGTCAAAGTGATTTAATAAATTACTTATTTCTATTTCTTCCGTTGACCCACACAGATAAAACCATACTATTTGGGTACATGTTGAATATATATGAATTTTCTCCAATAATGGGACCCTTTTTATTGCATACTTTGGAAAAGATCGACCTGCATTTGTTCCCAAAACATTTAGTAGCATTATTGTTGTTATTAATAAGACTTTAGTGGTATATCCTAAGGGTACTGGGTTTTTAATAACTTTTTGCTTGACCACTTTTTCTTCTACTGATTTGTTCTTTTTCGATCTTAACGGATATCTATCACTCTCCATTGCCGGCACTTTCTTACAACGATTAGCATGAACTATAATTGTCCCAGCCTTTTTATTATTTAGTGGACGTAATTTCAGGTTGGTTTCTGTTGTATCACATACAATATACGGTCCTTTAAACGGTCGTTGTAACTTTGGTGACAAGCCCTTTTCTGGTTCTGGTTTATTCACATAGACTAAATCTCCTATATTAATATTATGAGCATGTGCTTTTCTGTCGTAGGATTCTTTATACGTTTCCTGGCTATGTCTTATTTTTAAACCAGCTTGAGCCCACACTGACTGTTATCTCTCATGCATAATTACTTTATAATCGGATGTATCCATATACTGCGATATAGGTGTTTGAAATTTCAAATCAATTGGCATATTATTTCGCCGTAGATACATAAGATAAAAGGGTGTTTCACCAGTGCTTTCATTAACTGCATTTCGATATGCGAATAAACATGGTTTGATAAATAAATCCCAATCTCTTTGTTTTCGATTCACATAAGATGATATCATATTAATTAATGTTCTGTTAAACCTTTCTACTAGGCCATCTGTTTGTGGATGATATGGTGATGTACTAAGTTTTAATATACCAAATAGCTCCGATATCGAACTAAATAATTCACTTTGAAAATTCGTTCCTTGATCTGTAAGTAATTTCTTTGGTGCTCCATATCGGAAAATAATGTTTTCTACTAATATTTTTGCAACTGTTTCTGCCTTTTGATTTTGCATGGCATATGCTTCTGGCCATTTAGTTAGATAGTCGCAAAATACAACGATATATTTATTGCCATTTATTGTTTCCGGCAATGGACCGACAATGTCCATTGCTGTCATTTCCATTGACGCTGCTGGCACCGGCATAGGTCTTAGTGGAACTTTTATTTTCCTTCCTGTATTTCGTCTTGTCAAGCATACTCTACAAGTATAGCACCATTGTTTGACATCTTGTTCCATTGTCTCCCAATAATACTTCAATTTCAATCTTGATAATGTTTTTCGAGCTGATAAATGCCCTCCTAGTGCTCCATCGTGGTAAATCAACAATAATGCTTCTCGCTGTTTTTCTGGAACTATGATTAGTAAATTTTCATTTTTTACACATTTTAATAAACCCTCGTGGATAATATATTTATGTTTTTCCTCAACAATATGTTTCCAATCACTCTCCTTTTTAATTGTTACTGCATTTTTTCGTAATTGGTTTAGTTCCTCATCAATTTCTTGATCATATTGTAATTCCTTTATATTATTTGCTGATTTAATTACCATAAATATTGTATCATTATAGTTCGTTCTTTCATCATTATTATTATTTTCTTCAGGGATTCTCGACAGTGTGTCTGCATTTGCATTTGATTTACCCGTACGGTATTTAATTTCAAAATCATATTCCTGTAGTGCAATTGACCATCTAATCAACTTACTTGTTGAATCTCTATGCTTCATGAGCCATTGTAAAGGGTTATGGTCCGTAAAGACAACAAATCTTCTCCCAACTAAATACTGTCGAAATGTAGTTATTCCATAAACTAATGCCAACGTTTCTTTTTCAATCGTTGAATAATTCTTTTCATGCGGTTTCAAAGTTCTACTCGCATATGCGATGACGTGATCTCTTTCTCCTTCAACCTGTTGTCCTAGCACTGTGCCCAACGCAAAATTGCTCGCATCTGTCATTAGGATAAATGGTATTTTAAAATTTGGACATCTTAAAATTGGTATTTTAATCAAACTTTCTTTCAGCGATTCGAACGCTTCCTGTTGTGTTTTTGTCCATTTAAATTGAGTCTGCTTTTTTAATAATATGTTCAAGGGTTGTGCTACATGCGCAAAATTTTTAATGAATTTTCTATAATAACTGGCTAATCCGAGAAATTGTCTAACATGATCTACATTTTTTGGAATTGGATAATTTTTAATTTTTTCTACATTTTCGGGGTTTGGCTGTAATCCACTTCGGGATATAATATGACCAACATAGACTACCTCTGATTTCCCCCACTCACATTTTGAGGGTTTTATTTTCAAATTCGCCTTTAACAATCTTTGGAATACTGTTTCTACATCTTTCAAATGTTCCTGAAAGTTATTCGAAAATATTATTATATCATCAATATAAACTAGTGCGTGTGGGATGTCTCTTAACACAAAATTCATACCTCGCTGGAACGTGGCTGGCGCTCCCGTTAAGCCAAATGGTAACACATTGAATTCGTACAAACCTTTACCGTCTGAAAATGCCGTTTTCCTTCTATCTTCTTCTTTTACTTTAAATTGATTATATCCCTTATTCAAATCGATTACTGTGAAGAATTGTACTTCTCCCATTTGATCAAACATTTCCTGTGGAACTGGAATAGGGTAGGTGTCTTTTCTTGTAGCCTGATTCAATTTTCGATAGTCCACACAAAACCGTGAATCACCGTCTTTCTTTTTGACTACTACTATTGAGGATGATAATGGTGATGAACTGTCTCTTATTATGTCAAACTCTTTCATCGCTTTTATCTGTCTATCACTTTCCTCTTGATGTATATAAGGGATTCTATACGGTCGTAATTTAATAGGAGTTTCATCGAGTAGTGGTATCTCATGTTCGATCACCTGGGTAAGTCCCAAATCATACTCGTGCTTTGCAAACACTCTTTTGTACTTTTTTAATAATGCCATAAACTGTTGTTTTTGTGCTTCTGTCAAATCGTTGCTCGTCACTTGTGGTTTTCTATAAATTTTAATGTTTCTCGGTAATTTTTGGGCTTCTTCTGTTTTAAATTTCATTAACTTTCCTAACTTCGTGTTAGGTTTCATTTGGATAGATTTTGTGCTAAGATTAGCCATTCTCACTGGCACTGTCTGATCTTTTACTTGTACTATCTCGTCGCACATTGGCAATTCGTATTTCTCTACTAGTTTTCGACTGGGTTCGAAAACACATTCGTCATCTGACGTGTTTGCTACATTAGTGTAACATATTATTTCGCTTCTTGCTGGTATTTCCAACGTTTGATTTAAAACAACTTCTCTTGGTTTATTTGCAACTGTATCTAATTGTCCCTTTATTAATTTTCCTGCTGTCAGATCCAGCGCAATTCCTCGCAGTTGCTCCATAACATCCATACCAATTAGACATTCCACAGGGCTTTTACTCATTACTGACACATAATGTGTTATTTCTTGATTACCAATAATTAATTTGACTTCTAGCTTCCCGATTATATTCAGTACATTGTGAGACATTGATTTAATAATTTTATTCGTCGGTTTCATCCTTGCTCTCTCTTCCCTTGCCAACAGTTTATCTGACACTATAGTATGACTGGAACCGGAATCTAACAAGGCTTTGACCTTTCTCTCGTTAAATAGTATATTTGTTCGAGGTTGTTTGCCTCTATTTCCTATTGTCATCAACGCATAACTACATGGTAATCCGAGCATGTTTTTCCGTTCTATTTCAGCACTTGTTGGTTCAATCCTTTCGGCTTCTAGTTTAATATGTTCTACTGGTTTCATTTCTTTTAGCCTTTCACTTGGGTATGCTGGTGCTGTTGGAAGGAATACCGGTGTATACTATTTTTAAGAGAGTGTCGATTCCTTTAAGTTTTGGCATCTGTTCTAGTAGGCACCGTGACTCTGGTTTTACCTCGCTTTTCATTATTTCTTTTCTAAAATACATTTGCTCGTTTCTGCCATTGTCATTGTTGTTGTTATTGCCACTATTTCTGTCCCTCGATTCACACAAAGATTCTTCACTCTTTTGATCAGTTTTTAACTGTGCTCTCACATTCGCCATTTCTTTATATTGATGATGAGTAATAAAAAATCTTGCTATAAACGGAATACAACCAATAATTATTTTCCATGACCATCCGGATATTTTATATATTCTATGAGCAGATAAAATTTGAGATAGTATCACCTTTATTGTTACTACGATCACATAGATGCCAATCAAACCAGCACACGCTTGTCCTAAGAACATAAATTTTCCCCAAATCTTTTCCATCGTTTTGTACGTTGCTTTTTTGAAATGATCTGGCGTTAGGAGATATTCATAATTAACCTTACTCTCTCCGTTTGGTAATATTGTATCAATCATTTCTGATATCACCCGTTCTTTCTTTGATGGAAATAATAAATTTCTTTGAGCTTCTTCTATATCCTCGCTTGCGTAGAAACCTAGTTGTGCCATTTTATTTAGGGAAGTAAAATTCACTAAATATTCTAAATTGATTAATTCCAATTTATCTGGAGTTCTAACTCCTCGGTAATCGGGTAATGCTACCCAAGAATCTGGTGCCAAACAGTATAACGGGGCTAGCAATCTATTGCACTGGAGTAATTTTGGTTTTGTGTTTTCTTCAAGTAATATCCGTGTTATTGGTTCCATAAATCGTATCTTCCCATCGACGCTAACTGGCAATTCATTAGTACATTTTTCGTATTTCATTATTTTTACTGACACTTCCTTACATTTATAACTGTATAAAGCTTCTCCGAAGATTCTCGCAAACACTACATTTTCTTATATTAACATGGGTGCAACCAAATTTGGGTTTGTGATGGCCATTGCCATTCGATTTCGAAGTATTTCTTTATTTAATTTACAATCATTTAAGATCATTTCTCGGTAGATATTCTCCATGGTGTTCTGACTATAATGAAATAAGTAATCAATTTTATTGTTAAAGTAGTGGGTTAATTAAATATCACCCGTATGAATTCTAGTTATAGCTTCCTGCACTATTACTGTTGATACGTAAACTCCTTTGTAATTTGTGGAGTATACCGTCTGACCACATTTATTGGTAACTTCCTTTAATATAAAACGCATGGCGTCCATCGGAATTATTGACATTAATACAGTCGCTGTTTTTCTTGTCCAAATGGGCGTTGATCTGATTGTCATATTTACTCCATAATTTACATTAATATTGTCAGGCCTTTCCCTAAACTGCTCTCCACTAATTTCTTTGAAATTCATCGTTTTTAAATGCGCTAAGTTACATACATTAGTTTTTACTTCATAAACAAGAATTGATTCCCCTGTTTGACAGTTATTTTGTTTCATATTACAAAATGGGTGGGTCTGTAACTTCCCCGTATCATCATCAAAAGCTCCTTCAAATTCTCTCAATTCTGTTAGATATTTTTCTATCACCACTGCTTTTTGAATAATTTTACCACTGACTTTGTACGGTTCATCTTCACAATCTCCGTCTTGCTTCATTAATCCCTTCGTAACCACCGTTTCTCTCGTCCTATGATTTATTTTTGCCTTCAGTTTAATTTCCGAACTGATTTTCAATTCTTCTGTTTGAAATGCTGCTAAACAATTTTCTGGCATAACTTCTACTGGCCTTGGGATTGTATACATCTTTATCAATGAAGTATGGCTCCACTTCCCACAATAAAATATAAATGTAGTATGTTTAACAATACATTCTCGAACTTTCGTTCGTCTTAAATCAGATTCTTGATATACATGATATTTTACATCTTTTTCAATCTTTAGTTTTCTCGGGTATGCATCCGAACATTCTGACACATCTACTACCGAATAAATTTTTCCCATTTCCGTTTGTGAACAATCATATGCAGTCATACAGGTTGTCTGAGTAATTATTGTGCACAAAACAATTATCATAAACATTACCCATGGAAATACCATCGTTTTTCTTAATATTGGGCTAACTCTCCCATTTAGCGATTTATGAGGTATATTAATTTCGTTATTTTCATTTATAGTAAGCACTTTTACCAGTTTGGTCCAACTTCCATTCCTTTTTATCCAATTCATTAAATATTCATTTAAAACTCGAGCAGCTGCATCTATCAAATTCTCTAATTCATCTGATTCCATTATCTTATGAGCTCCTATCTCTAAAACTGCATATGTCAAGCTTGTTAGTACTACTTCTTTATCAATTCCATTCTTTGTCAAAGTTTTCATGACCCCTCAATTACAAAAGTCATCATTTTCACCAAATCTCTGCATAACACTAGGAAGTTTCTTTTCCATTCCCTTCACTGTGTCTCCCAATTCGCACTTTGTATCCACTTTTATTTCGAACATTGAATATACTATTTTAACTAAATTCTTTAATAACTCTTTTGTCTCATCCACTTCTAATTCTGACTTCACCAGGCTCTTTTTTATTTCATACAAAGTTCTAGGCTTTTTTGTCTTTATTTCACTATTCATTTCACTTTTGGTTACTTGCCCTTCCTTTAATACTTCTGTTATAATACTTTGATCTTTATCATTAGTTCCTATGTCCTTGTTATCTAGTACACCTTCATTTTCAACACTTCTTTCATTTTCATCATCCCTTTCTATCTCATTATTTGACCTGTCGGACTCATATATTTATTTGATATCTGATTTTTGATTACTATTAAACAAATTAATGAATATCCTGTATCTGAACATAAATATCCGTCTACATCTAATTCTTGAGGTATAAACCCACAATCGTATAAATATTCATCGTCATCTAATTCTTCACTTTTAAATATCAATTGAATAATTCCATCCTTTCCCATTCTTTCAGCGGCTCTCTTTCGTAATTTACCAACCTTGGTACACCAATGTTCTTCTATATACTCTGTTTTTCCGTCATTTTTATAATCTAATGCTATTACAAATGGTTTCAATTCTATCCTGGTCTCTCTAATCTCTTTTCCAAATTTTCGTAATAAACCTTTTAATATTTCTTTATATTTCGAGTTTTCATATATGTATCGACGTACTACATTTACAATTTCTAATTTACTATTTTCGTCAAATTCCGTTTCCTCTACCAATTTCAACTTTTCATCAATTGCATTTTTATTCCACTCATCAAAAGCTTCTCTCAGCTCATTTACAATTTTCTGTGGATCACTTTTTACATTTTCATAACATCTTGTCATTTTTGCTATCTCCACTTTATTTTTATTTCCTGGTATAAAACCACAATCAATTAAAAACTCATCATTGCGTAAGCATCGATTTTTAAACTTCAATTCTATTATCTGTTTCCCATTAATTTCTTCTAATCTATTCTTTAAATCATCTACACAATCTCCTGCTTCACACCGAATGCAAGCTACTTCTTTCTCCTTTTCATCTAAAACATTAATTAACATAAAATCTAACCATGAACTTTCTCGATACGTTTTCCCAAATATTTTCATCACATTTTCAATTTACTTTTCGTCTTTTAAATTGGTATCATAATAATCGGCACATAACTCAATTACATTTTTCAATTTTCGTATGCTCAGTGTCATTTGACTCAATTCCTTTAGCGATGAGATTACTTTAGATGTTTCTGTTGCTCTCTCTTTAATAAATTTGTTGATCCTCAGTATAATCATTGTTACTTTTTCTCTTTCTATGTCTTCTTTATCCAATTTCTCTTTAGAATCTGTCTTTGATCCTTCTGATTGCGACTCATACATCATGTGGTTACTCAATTCTTCGTCCGATTCGAATTTGCACATTAATCGATCCAAGCGTCTACTCATCTGCTTCATCTCATTTTCAATCCTCTCGTTAAAATCATCTGTTTGCGCAAAAGCTATATTGTCAGATTGCGATTTGTCTTTCTGAAATCTCGTCTTCCTTAATATCGGCCTTTGAAATATATTATTACTCTTTGGACAAGATCTAGCCATATGTCCATAGCCTCTACAGGAATGACATTGGATTTGGCCTTGTAGGTTAACTCTGTCTCTTTGCGGTGAGGGTGATGTGGATGGAGATCTGGATCTTGCAAAACAATTTCGAGTGACTTGCCCTTTCCTTCCACAATTATAGCATTGTATATTATCATTAGTTCTCTGGTTACTGATATTCGTTCTGTTAAAACTTTTCTCGCCATTACTTTTCAACCATTCTGACCGCATTACCTTTGGACTACGTTGTTCGTTATTTTTGAACCAACATTGGCTATTGCTATGTCCTTTTCTTTGACAGTAATCACACTGAACCGGACTAGGGCTTCTTCGAATGTTATTTTTAAACCAGCATTGATTTATGTGATGACCCATTCTCTGGCAATGTCTGCATTGAAGAGTTCTTTCTCTTTCCTCATTTGAACTGTCTGTTGACTTTCTTGGTTCAAATTTCACTCTGAACTTGGGAGATGGACTGGTTGATCTTTGAAGCAAGTTATCGCTGCCTGGGGTTATAGATCTAGGCTCATTGATAATCGCAAATGATTCCACTTTGACATAGTCGTTTTAAGATTCATTTCAATTCTCATGGCTTTTCTAATCAAGTCATCAAAATTTGTAAAATCAACAAAACACAAAGCCTTTTTGATTTCTTTCTTGACTCCTGTCAAAAATTGGTCCTGAAGTAATTCTTTGACTTGCTTTGCCACTTCCTCTTGATCTGGCTTTACTTCGAACGCTTTCTCTGCAAGAGTAGTTAAATGATAAGCAAACTCACTTATAGATTCATCGGGCTTTTGCACTCGACTGTAAAACTTTTGACGCATCATTCTCTTTATATCTCCTCCAATCATATTGGCTGCCAACGCATCTTTCAATCTTGTCCAATCATTTGCTATAGGTCGTTTATCAATCTGTTGCCAAGCCTCTCGCGCAGCTCCTTTTAAATATAATGGTAGACGTTGTACCATAGTTGCTTGGCTCCATCCATAAGCTGTAGCATACATGTAATAATCTGCCATAAAGTCAACAAATTCGACTGGATCTCCTCCATATTGCTCAACTGGTAATTTTTGACAACTGGCATAATCATTTCCATTGTTCGCTTGAGTAGTAGACACTGAGATTTGTTCATTGATATTTGAGTTGCTCGTCGCCATAATTTCCAAGTGTATTTTACTTCTCAGATTGTATAATTTCTCTTGGACAACTGTTTCTCGTCTAAATTTTAAAAAATTACAATTTTTAACTTTACCTTTTGTTTTAATTTTGAATTAATTTCCAATAATAGTTCTTATAAATTTTTGTAACTTTTCCACAACTTTATTTCAATATCTTTTAAATTTTGTTAACTTTCACTCTTTTATTTCAACTGCATAATTTGTTCAATTTCTCTTTTTTTTTCAATTTAATTTCTCTTTAACAAATTTAATTTCAATTTTTTCTTTTCTTTTTCAATTTAATTTCTCTTTAACAAATTTAATTTCAATTTTTTTTCTTTTCTTTTTCAATTTAATTTCTCTTTAACAAATTTAATTTCAACTTTATATCTCGGCAATTATATTCAACTTTCAATTATATTTAATTTTCTCTTTTCACTCTTCCACAATATTCACTGCCGACTTGATCACTTCGGGCTCACCAAAATGTTGAGTTTTTATTTGTAAGTCGGTCCTTTCTCTGACTCCTCGTGTTCTTATTTTACCAAATCAATGAAAACTCAACACAAAATAACTTTATTTGATTTTTATCACAATTACAATTTGTCACTATTTGCACCTTTCTCTCAATTCAAATTTATTTCGTTAAGGTAAGAAACCCAAGGGGCAATTACCTTTTCTTGTACGAGTCTAGCTTCTTTATAATTCACAAATTTCCTCTTTTGACTTGTCCTTGCTGGATTTTCTGTTTAGCTTTTTCCTTTTTCTCTTCGACCAAATGGCGGCTTGCTCATTTCTAAGCTCTCCTTTTATACTGTGTCTAAGAGGCCAATTATCTAGCAAATTCAAATTAATTGTTTCCCCGGGCACCCTAAGTAAATTTTGAAAGGTTTGACAATTATTTTAATTCGTTTACCCTGCAATTATAAATCGAATTATTATTAACTTATCTGGTGTCTCGGGTCTCACTGCGCATCGGGTTTTCTTCAGTGCTCGGGTTTCCCATGGGCTCGGGCTTTCCATTGGCTCGGGCTTTCCATTACAGATTAATTAATTTTAATTAATTTGTTTTTCCTTATTAAATTTTTCTATGATCACCCTATTACATTTTTATTATGCTTTCTAACCTCGTCTAACAATTTGGCATTCAACCATACCCGATACCCCCTTTCAATATTGATTTTTAATTTTCATTAAATTTTAATTAATTTTGTACTTATATTGATTTTACCAATTTTTGTTCTGCTTTCTGGTACCATGTGAAGTTTATTTTGTTTTTTTGCTCTAACCCCAACACAATCTAATAAAACGATATAATTTCAAATTATTATTGATTCATAACTGACTAATGTATTGCAATTTCCCTTAAAACATTGTTATTTTTTACCAACATCATCCTTAAAAAATCATATATTCCCACCTTATCTTATTTAAATTTATCATTGAAAATTATTTCATAAAAATTTGCATCTCAAATTGTCAATTCTTATTGATTGATAGTTTTTCAAAATATTCGACAATAAATTATTACTGTAATTTTAAAATTTTTACTTATTTTCAAAGTATTACTATAATTTAAAAATTTTAATTTTTTTCTAGACCATTGATAACTCAAGTTTAAAATTTTAAGCCTTAATTTACCTATTTATCATTAATTTACTTTAATTTAACCCTTTATATACTTAATTTAGCCCTTGTTTACCAAATATAGAAGTTTAAAATATAGACCATTGATTACTTTAATTTAAAAATGTATCCCTTAATTTACATAATTTCCATCTAAATTTTTTCATAAAAATTTTCATTTCTCATCAGATGATAGTCATTCAAAATATCTGACAATAAATTATTAATTTAATTTAAAATTTTACATTAATTTACTTTAATTTAAAAATGTATAACTAAATTACATAATTTATAATTTTAGACCTTAATTACTTTAATTTAAAACTTAACCTTTATTCATCTATTTAATTTAATTTAATTAATTTTAAAATTTGGTCCTTAAATTTGGTCCTTAAACTAATTTGAACCCTTAATTTACTTTAATTTAAAATTTTAGAACTTAATTTGCTTATTTATCCTTAATTTATTTAAGTTTAAAAATATAGACCATAACTTACTTTAATTTTAAATTTCAGACCATAATTTAATTAATTGAAAATTTTAGATCTTATTTTAGAACATAAATTTAAAATTTAGCCAATGTAAGGAGTTAGTAAACCTCTATATAAAATTATTATGGTTAAATGGTAGAAGTGAGATCAGTTAGTAGAAATAATTATTTCTGTTAAATTTTTATATTTAAATTCTATATTAAATTATATCATATTATATTAAATTATATTAAATTAAATCAATTAAATGTATGACCATTAATTACATTAATATTAATAATTATCACGCCTCGGTGTTTAAACACGCTAGTAAACGGGACAATTTTGAAGTTGTTATAAAAATAAATGCTCGAAGAAGATTTGAATTTAATAGTGTCTAACATGGCGACCACGACCACGGATTTATTGATAAGCAGACTATTACCTGAGAAATTTCACAAAGGCGATGATCTAGAAAATTTTATCAAGGATTGTCAAAGGTTTTTTGGCGCGACAAAAACAACAATTAGGATGCAAGTAATATTAACTACAACATTACTTGACAGATCGCTAATGGAAGATTATGAAGCAGTCGAAGGAAAAACTATGGAAGAAAAACTTCGATGTGCATTTTCGAAACCGACATCATTAATGGATGATCTAAAAGAAGCTTTGAGTTATGAACAAGGATCAGATTCAGCTAAACCTTTTGAAAAAATTAAAAAGAGGACAAAGAAATTAATAACGCACAAATGGGATGAAGAAGAAATAGAAAAATGCCTGCTTAAAAACTGTGTAAGTGATCTAGAAATTAAAAAAGAGATCGAGATGAAAGATTTGAAAACATCAGAAGAAATAAAAGCGACAATAAAGAAATTAGAAAAGGTAAACAAAATTATTGGCCATATTAATGTTGTGAAGACTTCACCGGTTGTTAAAAACCACAGAAGTTACAGAGATGTTGCTCAAAGAGGAATGGTAAACGGAAATAATAATTTCAAGCAGCAAAACGTCAGTAACCGACAATTGGAATGCTGGACATGCAAGAAAACTGGTCATGTTAGTCGAGAATGCCAAATGATAAAGAAAATGACGTGTTTTGCATGTGGATTTGAAGGCCACGTACGACGAGAATGTTCAACGATTCAATGCCAGAGATGTCACTTACATGGACACAAGGAGATTGACTGCTATACAAATTTGGAAAGAAGGAAAAAAACTAATATATATAATGTAGAACCTTTATGTAATAAAATTTGTAATTTTTAAAAGTTTCCTTTAAATAATTTTAAATGTTATAGTTATTTTAATGCTGATCGATCTTTAATAAATAATAATAATAATGCTAAGAATCAAGCAGAGTATAATGAAATTAAAGAAGCAGAATATAATAATAAAATAGTAAATGAAAAAGTTTATAAATTTATTAAAAAGTCAGAAGATAAATTAGAGAGAAATGAAATTGGATGGATTAATGAAATATCAGAGGAGCAAAATATTTTCACTAAAGATGAATGGATACGACCGATACTGAGTTATGACAAAATGCAAGGTAGACCGAGTACAACTCTTGAAATTCAGGGCTATAGAATAGAATGCTTACTAGATACAGGAGCAAGAGTAAATGTAATAGCAGAAGCAGTTGTGGACAAATTAGTGAATGTGAAAATCATAAAAACAGATGAGATGTTAAGATGTACAAATGATAGTAAATTAGAGACAATCGGAAAAATACATATTGATGTTAGAATTGGTAATATGGAAAGAAAAATAACATTTATAATAATTAAAAATATTGTTCCAGATATAATAGGCGGAGTGGAATTGCAGAAAGAGTTTGGAATTGAATTAAACTACATCAAGCAAAATGAATTAGGATATAATGAATTTGTGTGTGAAATAGAAGCTAGGTTTGGGGAAAAAATTACAGATAACGAGAGATGTCAAAAAGCAATAGAAATTCTAAGATTAAACGAAAATAAAAGACTGTTAAAGATTGTTAAAAACAATAAAAGTTTTTTTATGGCTAATAACTGGGATATCGGATGTACTGATTTAATTGCACATAAAATCATCACAAAAGAAGGGCCAATTATGATAAAACCCAGAAGACAACCCTCTATATAAAATTATTATGGTTAAATGGTAGAAGTGAGATCAGTTAGTAGAAATAATTATTTCTGTTAAATTTTTATATTTAAATTCTATATTAAATTATATCATATTATATTAAATTATATTAAATTAAATCAATTAAATGTATGACCATTAATTACATTAATATTAATAATTATCACGCCTCGGTGTTTAAACACGCTAGTAAACGGGACAATTTTGAAGTTGTTATAAAAATAAATGCTTGAAGAAGATTTGAAATTAATTGCGTCTAACAGCCATAATTTACTTAATTGAAAAGTTTAGACCATATTTTAGAACTTATTTTAAAATTTTAGTCCATAATTTACTTATTTATCAATAATTTACTTTAGTTTAATTTAAATCCTTGATTAATTCAATTTAAAAATTTAGACCCTTAATATATAAAGGCGTAACAGTTATTTTTATAACACAGAATCTATTTCATTAAGGCGGAGCTCATAGAACTCGAAACTTGAATGTTCAATATTTGGTTGTTTTTAAAAATCCAAGAGAGCAATGAAGCAATGACGCAAGCAATGAAGAAATAACCAAACTGTCTCGCATCGGACCGATCATGTTCAACCGGAATGTCAACTCTGGTATACCATGCAGACCAGAAAGTATGTCGACTAATGTTACTCAAAACAGCCATATTCGAGGAAATCCAAGGGAAGGTATACAGTGAACCAAAAGGAGAAGCAGAAAAACGAGCAATGGATGAGTTGAGAGCAAGGAAAGGATTCAGAGAAGAAGTAATAACATCAAAATTGGAATCGGAAGTGACACCAACAGCGATAATCTCCAAAGATGACGGAGTGGGAATGAGGTTCATAAAGAACAAAGTGGTGAGTAAATACAATGAGATGGTGATCAGTACCAATTACAAAGGGATCTACTTGTCTCAGAGAACCCTAGCAAATGCAGTCGGAAGACTAAGCGAAACAGATGTCAAATTATATTTATATGCTAATAATAAGATGGATTTTTACACCATAGAGGATTAACATCTACGGAAAAAGTCTATCACGATCTGTTAAGAAACGATTGCCTACTCAACAAGGAATTATTGAGAACAAAATTAGCAATGGCAATTACTAATCCAGACAACGCAATTCCGTTATTACCATTGCAAGAAGGATACTTCGGGCGAATCGTGGGCGAGGTAATGTACACCTATCAATGCAAAAAAGATAATTGCAAGATTTCCAGAAAACCCTACTATACCAAGAGATAAGTGTGCAAACGAACTCGAAATTGTTCACGAAGGCAAACCCGAATTTGTGCAAGCAGTCACCAGGATAATGAACCCGGCAGGATTTCAACCAAATCTGTTTAATTGCAGTAATGCATGCGGACCAATGTATGAAAAAAGGGACGGACAATGGGTTCAATTTCCAAGTAAAACAATCGCACCAACACCCAGGAAATTCGGGTTGACGGAACTAACAACAGAATTAGAATTCAAGCCGATAGACGTATCTCAGAGTGGACTATATAAGACAAAAGATCTCGAATCAGCAAGGGCCCACGTGTTATTCCCAGCAAGGAGACAAGCGATCTTGTCAAACATAGTGACTATATCAGGAGGAGATAATTATGGGGAAAGCCCGAATTACGAGTTATTATTATCACCAAGTCATTACCAACAGGCAACAGCAAATATGATGAAAGCTATGTGGGGTCGATTTTTGGTATTTGGCCAAATGATGGCAGGAATACTCGGAATTATCCTGATAATACAAATAGTCCGAGTGATACCCAAATGTTAGCATGTTTTGACATTTATAAACGCGAGAGAAAGGTAAATATAAAACTTGCAATTGGATTCTTACCTTTCTTAGCGAAGACAATGGTGTTGCATGGACACTCAAAGGATATTTATTGAATAAAAAGATTGCTAAAAATAAATACTCAAATGAAAGGAACAGATGAAGAAGTTGGACGTAAATTCAAAGTGATAATGAGATTAGAGGCAGAAAGAGCTCAAGAGAAAGAGAAAAGAACCGGGAGGTGGAAAAAGTGGATGAGCTTCAGACGAGACGACGACAGTGACAACGACAATGATGACTTCGACGATGATGATAATAACCAAAGAGGAGTAATGTTAATAAACAAAAACACAGCCACTTGGGAAAACGAAAAAATGAAATCATGGGGATCACCATATTTACAGGCACCAACTAATGGACCAATGCGACGACCAGGAACAATGAGAGAACGGATAAGAATGGGAACCAGAAGATTACCCATACCAAATATTTATCCGACAGCCTACGAACCAAATTGAGCAGCAATGGACCCAACGATAATGAAGCCAGCTAAAAGTGTGGAGCAAGAGGTTGAAACAAGAACGATTGTGGTATTACAAACACCAGCCGGACCATCATTAACTATCACGGTCGAAGTAAACGGAATAGAAATGGATGCAATGATCGATACCGGAGCAAATATCTCAGCAATAAATATGAATATGCTACCAGGAAGACTATGGTCATGTATTGAGGAGACAACGATGGATGTAATAATATGCAGCAAACAATCCATAGCGGTAGTAGGAAGAGTATGGTCAACGATTGAATATAAATGAGTTAAAGTTACAACGTACCTCGCAGTCATTAGACAGTTTAGTGTATCATGTATAATTGGAACGGACGTTATGCCAGAATTGCTAAAGGAAATTGTGATTGATTTGAGTTCCATGAAATTAAAAGATAAAACGGGACAGATATGCACAATGAGAACAGAAGTGAGATGTTCGGAGAAAATGATAATACCAGCACGTACCCAGACGATATGTTATGTCAAGGTCGACAATGAAGCCAAAGGATATATGATATTCGAACCAAGTCAAAATTTTGAGAAGAGAAGGAAGTTACCATTGGCAAGAGAGATCGTCAGTATAAATGAGGATAACGAGATACCCATCAACATCACCAGTTTCGATGAGAAAGATAAAGTAATCTACGAAAACGAGAGGCTTGGGAAACTCACACCAATGATGAACATTGAAATGTCGGAGATAAAAAGTGAAGGAGCAGACGAAAAAGAATTGTGGACCATCGATAGCGAACTCCTAAACGAAGACGAAAAGAAACAACTCAGGGAATTGCTGATTGAATTTAAAGATATTTTTGCGGCTTCAGACTTGATTTGGGTACCAGTGATGTAACTCAACACATTATACCATTAACAGATGAAACATCCATAACATTGAGACCATATCGATTAGCGGAAGCACAAAAAACGGTGGCAGAGGAAGAAGTACAAAAGATGTTAGATGCCGGTGTAATAGAACCTAGTTGCTCACCATGGCAATTTCCAGTGGTAATGGTCAAAAAGAAAGACGGCACACAGAGATTTTGCATTAATTATCGGACGTTGAATGCAGTAACAAAAAGGGATACATATCCACTGCCAGACATAAACGAAATGTTACAGATGTTGCATGGAGCAGCATACTTTACATCTTTAGATCTAAAAATTGGATACTGGAAAATTAAAGTCAAAGAGGAAGACAGAGAAATGACAGCCTTTACCATCAGAAAAGATTTATATCAGTTTAAAAAGATGCCATTTGGGTTAACAAACGCACCTGCTTCGTTTCAAAGATGCATGAACTTTGTGACACACGGAATCAAACAATGTATGGTGTATATTGATGATTTGTTAATATATTCAGGTACCTAGCGAAAACTTCCACCAAAGGAAGATAATTACTAGATCACAAACAAATGCTACCACAGAACCAGAAGTAAGCGGTAGATTAACTAGATCACAGACAAGGCGGATATTCATGTTGAGAGGAGAAACAAGCAGCAGAGCCAATAGAGAAGCCGAATCAGAAAGCGAAGCCAAATCGGAAAGCGAAGCCGACGCAATGGCAAGAAGTCAAGCAACATGGAATATGACAGTAAAAATAGCACGAGAAATTGTACCAGAATGGGCCGATATAACCAACAAATATCAGGTATTAGGCAAACTAATGATAGTAGCAGAAAGATATGCGAAAAGACTAAAAGTACCTAATCAAATGTACGAACTAATCCGGTGATTACAAATCATGTTTCTAACAAGTGATTTGAGTAATAACTGGACCAATCCATCATGCAGTCAAAGCAGGACAAGAAAGACGAGCATTAGAGATTATACGGATAATGGAAAACTGTAAACAATCAACAAACGTCAAAAAAACAGTAAAGGAAAAACTCCATTAATGAAAGCCATAGCAACGGGCGTATCAAGAGAAGTACTCAGAGAATTATTGCGAACGGGATCGACGTTGAAAGAAAAAGACAACAAACAACGAACCATTCTATGGTACGCCGTCAGGTCAAAAAGACCCAGTATAGTAAATTTTATCACAGGAAATGCAACAACCAAAGAAGCTGAGGTGTTGGGACAGAGCATTGAACCAATTCTGAAAGCCATCAGAGGAAACTTAGACAAAACCGCAGCAATGTTGATCAAATGGAAACAAAACGAATTAAAAGCGGAAGTAATTGACATAAATCAATTCCGAAACAACGAAATTATCGTACTGAGAAGTGCCATATGTGGTCAAATTCAACACGCCGTCCAAAGACTCTCTCCGAATTATTCCCCGAAAATCCTTCTGTAAATTATTCCCCGCAAATTACTTCTTAAAATCCAAAAGAAACACAATTCAGCGACAAAATGTTTATTAATAATTAAATATTACAACAAAAAATGTGAATCAATATAATATCAATTTCCAACATTTAAATTTTGAAAGAACCCGATCGTATGAGTCCCCGCGACGGCAACCATTAAAACAAACATTAGAATAATAACATCATACATATTTTAACATTTTAATTCCAATTTTCTCATAATACTCCATTGCACTCTACAACACAAAATACTAAACCCTTCAACATTCGAATTATAATCAGTTATAAAACATTTAATTATAACAAACTTAAACCACCCTTTTACAACAAACTTAAACCACCCTTTTACTCACATCCCCCCGAGTTTGTTAAGTATGCACACTCTCTTCTTCGTTGCGTGCTCGTATATTTTTAACATGCATACATACCCCATCAACAGAAACATTCCATGCCGAATTTACATCTGTTACCACACCTTCTCTCCACTCATCCATGCAAGACGCATTACCACCCTTTACATAAACGACATCACCAACTCGAAACTTTCCACTCGTTTCATTGTCCCGATCTCTTTCAACATTTTCGTCATTCAACTCGTATGCATATATGGAAGCAAATGGCACGGAGCATTCATTTTGACCCTCGCGCGGCGACGCATTATACCAAAACAGCATTTCTTCCACGGTTCCCCGCGTTCGTGCCACCATCCTTTTTATTGTCCTGTGGTTACGTTCCACAATTCCATTTCCAGAAGGTTCATACGCACATCTATATATATGCTTCACTTTCCATTCATCACAAAATTTTCTCAATGCATCGCTTTTAAACGCTCCTCCATTATCACTAAGTAATTCTCTGCAAAACCCTTTTTCGAACATGGTCTTTCTTATCGCATTCAACACGCTTCGTCCACTTTCATCTTTCAACTCATGCCATATTGCATACCTCCCGGGTCCGCAGTCCACTACCGACAAATACTTCTTTCCCTCCAAATGCACAACATCCACTGCTATCCTGACCCACGTGCCACCTACGCTCAACTCACCTTTCGGCATTCTACACGCATGCGGATCAACGGTAGCACACTTAAAACAATTTCTCACAACCGCCTCCACGTCCTTTCGTTTAACCACGTCAAATTTCTTTTTTTACAAAATACATGGTTCGATCAACGCCAAAATGATGTTTTTCATGTTCTAATGTTATTTGATCCACTTCAACACTCGCGCACGCATGCGTTCCGTGATTACGCCCCACTCTCGTCAATGCATCCGCCTTATTCGCTCCCGATGGAATCCATTCGACAGTAACATTCAAACCGTAATCGGTAATCATTTCCTCAATTATATCCAATCTTCGCTTTATCAAGTATTCGTGCATACCCTTCACGTGCACCTTTTTCGATTTTGTCAACAGAGCTTTAATCCACGCCACGACCGAAGTTGAATCGCATTTCACAGTTATATCGGTGAATTTCCATTCAATTGCCATCGCCACGCCTTTTATGAAGGCATCCAATTCAGCCACGTTTATGTGTTTCACATCGTCAACTTTTCGAAGCCATACTGCATCTTCCACACATTTTTCCTTTTGCTCCACGTACACCGCCATCGCAACACTGCTCGCATCCGTATATACTGTAACATTTCCACTTCCATCTACGCTCCATACCCCCTGCGCTGGATCCTCACGTTCTATACGTTCCAGCAGCATTTTTATATCTCGTTTCGTCTCGTCGCCTGCATAATCATCCCATTTAGTACCCTTCATATTTCTTTTAATTACGCTACACTCAAGTCGCAACGATCCACATATAGGATAATGCCCTATGACTTTTCCGCATATTGAAAACACATCTCGACGCGAACAACTTTCCGTTTCACATTTCAAATCACCCAAGGGACCACGCCCCCACCATCGCTTGCCATCCTTCTTCCCTTGCAACTGCAACCCTAGTATACGCATGTTATCGACATCTTCGTGATCCTTTGTCACTAATCCAAATTGCTTCAAATGATTCACAACTTCGCATTCCGCAATTCCATTCAAATTCACAATTATGTCATCAACGTAGTGTGAAGTATTCTCATTAACTTTCGAGTTCAACTTGAGAACGTACGACACTATACCATCCATTATTTTCGGCGCACTCTTCAATCCGAATCCCAATCGCGTAAGTCGATAACGCGTTTTGTTGTGTGACACTGTCTGATACTTCCATAGCGACTCTTCAACATGAATTTGCAAGTACGCTCGCTTTAAGTCAACCACTGCCACATTGTCGCCCATTTTTCGCCATCTTCTCAACTCAGACCTGCATTCCTGCGCATCACCTGTGTGACTACTCACGCTCTTATTTACCGATTTATAATTCAACACTGGTCTCACTTTGTCTTTCTTCTGCTGCACCACAGCAATCAACGGCAATATACCTTCCACGTTTTCATCCGTTTGCACCAATATGCCTTCCTTTATCCACGCATCAATTTCTTCATCGAATTTGTTCTTCATTTCTTGCGATATCCCATAATTTGCAACATTTTCATGCAAGAACGGTTCTCGTTCGTTCCACAACCATTTAACCGTCCACTTATCTCCATCAAACCACGCCTCATAATCCGGATCACTAATTTTATGTTCGACCGACATCACCGCCCTAACGCCGCAACCAACACTTTTCCCATTATCGAACTTCACACCTTCTGACGTTACACGCATTCCGCCCATTTTCGTCAATACATCCATTCCCACTATAATATCGATTCCTTTCAACATCTCAGCCAACACTATACACTGCACATTCATCCGTTCACCTACCATGTCCAACACAACACGTCGCATTTCACTACTCTCCCCGCATTTTCCATTTGCAAGCAATAATCTCACGCTACACGTTTCATGATCACCTTCTTTCGACACACCATTTCTCAACAACGTGTGCGAACAGCCTGTGTCAATCAACGCCCTACACCGCACGCCGTCCACCGTCACCTCCATTACATTATTCGCGCTTACCTGTCCACACGGACGTCCGCCAGCGCACGCGAACTCCGTTGCTCGTTTCCCCGCACGTTGCGTTCATTTTCATCAATTGGCGTTTTCCGCATTCCATAACGTTCACCGCACGCGTTCGCCATATGATTCTCATTCCCGCAAATATGGCATTTCCGCACAAACACAGTCCGATTACGAAAACAATTTCGTGCCAAATGCCCCTGTTTTCCGCAGTTGTAACACACGACACTTCTTACCATGTCGTCACGCACGATCGCGCAGCTTTGCACACTCGTCCCAGTAGCCGTTATCGCTTTCGCTACTCCGACAACGTCTTCCAACGTTAAACTGTCTTCGTTGGGCATTGCCTTAATCGCATTCGACACAGATTTTGGCAGACCACACACAAAGGCACACTTGATCACGTCTTTCGATTCTATTCCCGCGCTCTTCGCTAATCTCTTTAAGTTTATGGCATGCAAATCTACCTTATCACTCACACATTTCAAGTTGACAAACATTTCATACGCTGTATATTTGTTTATGCCAAATGTTTTACGCAACGCCGATTCCACACCCCCTTTCACGTCTCGTTCTTCCTCAGACATATTCATATACACGCTGAAGGCCGGACCATCCAACAATAACGGCATAATGCGTCTCGTGTCCTTAATGCCTTGCACATCGCACACCATTCTAACCCGTTCCAACCATTCCTCGACATCCAAACCCCCATCATACTTTGTCACAACATTCAACACCCTTATAGACGACTTCACCGAGTCTTCATCCCGAATCCCCCCTTCATTCATTCCACTTTTTACTTTACTCGTCATTTTAAACAAGTTATTTTAAAAATCGAATTTCAAATTGTTTTTAATAATTAAAAATATCTTGCCCGGCTAGCTTGTGGTCAAATTCAACACGCCGTCCAAAGACTCTCTCCGAATTATTCCCCGAAAATCCTTCTGTAAATTATTCCCCGCAAATTACTTCTTAAAATCCAAAAGAAACACAATTCAGCGACAAAATGTTTATTAATAATTAAATATTACAACAAAAAATGTGAATCAATATAATATCAATTTCCAACATTTAAATTTTGAAAGAACCCGATCGTATGAGTCCCCGCGACGGCAACCATTAAAACAAACATTAGAATAATAACATCATACATATTTTAACATTTTAATTCCAATTTTCTCATAATACTCCATTGCACTCTACAACACAAAATACTAAACCCTTCAACATTCGAATTATAATCAGTTATAAAACATTTAATTATAACAAACTTAAACCACCCTTTTACAACAAACTTAAACCACCCTTTTACTCACACCATATACTCAAGACCACCAATGCCAAAAACCATTAAAGCAATATTGCGAAGAAATAGAACAGAATTGACAGGTAATTGGTGGAAATGCACAAAAGCATACACGATGAAAAAGCAACTAGAAATACTAGTGTGGGAATGGCACCGGAAACAACGGGAATGCCAAGAAACCAAAAAAGAACGAGAAAGTATCCACAACGACAAGATAAAAAGATAAAAAGATAAAAAGATAATTAAAACATATGAGGAGATGATTAAAGCAGCAAATGTTGAGGACGACATTTTGGGGAAAAATCCCGGGTGAGAGGGATGACGATGACGATGACGACGAAAAGATGGGTAACGATGACGAAGAAAAGATGGGAGATAACGACAACAACCCAGAAGGAAACGACGGAGAACAGAATCCGGAAGATGGAGAAACAACGGACGAAGATGAAGATTTAGAAGAAGACGAAGATGACCAATTTCGAAGCGAAGATCAAGGATTCGACAAAACAGAGAACAAAAAGCGAAAGTCCCCACTACATAACATAGCGTTTCGAAATCAAATCCAGCTAATCCTACTACAAAGAATATTTATAATATTAACATCTATCTGTCTAACGGAAACAAAAAATATGAGAATCATAAGAGAAGCTTCCCAAGAAGGCGAAGTATTTATGATAAAAGTCAGTGATTACGACGGAAACGCCGTCGGAATATGTGTTCAACTGATGGAAGGGACAGGAGTAAGTTGTGATTTCAGAACGATAACAAAAGGAAATATTTTCATCAGCCAAAAAAGAGATCCTAGGTTATGTGGAGATTACAACATTTGCAAGGATATAACAACTGAAGACATGGAGCTGGAAAGAGCCAATGAAACCGGAGTACATTTTCAACTTAATATTTTGCAAGAAGGTATCGAAATAAAAGATAAAGGGAGCCGATTAATCACACAAGTATGCATCAGAGAAGACAGGGATATATGTATATTGACGGATATGGGACAGGACCGTGAATTTTTCTGGGTAGATGTCAAACCAAATACCCCTACTGTGGTATGTGCAGGAACACAAGGGATAATGGTATGTAAAATAGCAAGAACCGCACCAAGAAAAAACAAACCAAAGAGTATGGCAATTAAACAAGGACCATTGATGGAGATAACAACCAAGAAGCCAAAGAAAGCAGTTAGTACAAAAACAACAACAGAGCAAAATCAAACCGAATTAACAACAACAACAACATGGATTGACCAAGTAATTAAGGACGAGAGAAGGGAAGTGCAAGTGACTATTAACCTCAACAAGAAAGGTGAAGAAGTAATCACCGTTAAAAATCAAGAAGGAGAACCCATCATAAAAATATGTATAATTTACAAGACAGGAATAATCGAATGTACAACAACACCGTTAGAAAAAGGTGCAGACGTCAAAATGGAGACAGGAAAACGGAAAGAACGATACAAAATACGATTCTTAAGAAAGGAAGGGGAACCAAAGCTTGTCAATCAATAACTCGACAAAACCCCCAATTAATAAACATACCATGGATACTCCGAGATCAAAAAGGGGAAGAGAAACGTGAAAATCACAGCAACTTAACAGAGAAAGAGAAGGAACGACTATATCAAGCATTCAGGAAAATCAAAGTACCAGAAACGATTACCACAAGTAGTACAATACTAACAACAGAAAAAGCAAATAATGGAACAACGATAACCACAAAGATGATATGGATAACCAGCGCGATAGTAAGTACAATAATAGCGTTATTAATGATTCAGTGGATAAGAACCACCAAAAAATGTAAACGAAAACCAAGAAACCGAAGAAAATGGCCAAAAGTAGAAAAATTTGAATATGGTATTCCAACAGAGAATCTGAATCCAGAAGAGTACCAGGTAGTAGAGGATCCCGGATCCAGTGGATTATGGATGATGGACTAACGGACGAAAGATATGGGGGAATGCGCACGTTGCATTCCGGCCCCATGGCGACACTGGTATAACAAGACGAGAGTTGTTGTAAATAATGTGTAAATGGAATGATAAAAGTAGTAATAATAGTAGTAGTATGTACAAAATAAAAGTAGTAAATTAAAACAATATGTCGAAAAATCAAAAACAAGTATGATGACCATGTATTGTAAATAGGAAATGAACCAGAGAAACGAAGAGCGAGAACATCCAAATGGAACACCACATGTTGTTAACTTGGGAGATCAGCCACTAATGAATGTGCATCCAGTGGACATGGTAGAAATGAACACGAATTTAATGCTAAACCAGCCGAATCAGTCAACAGGGTCCATGTGGAGAGTCTATCATTTGAACACCAGACCATTTTCACCAAGTAACGGAGCCTAGCGCTAGCAGCCAACGGGTTCTTCTTTTCGGGACAACCGGATGCACCTGATCAGGTAACGTGCAATCTCTGTAAAGAGAAAACACCCAAATGAAGAAAATCGCAAACAATTTCCCTGTTGTCCATTCATATTGGGATTTGAAGTGTACAACAAACCAGAAATAAAATATAAAGCGTTAGAGAAATTGAAAACTGAAGACGGAAAAGGAGGAAAAATGACAATTGCAATAACCAGAATCAATGATGAATATGTTCCAACTTGTGAAGGTGAATTCCTCATGCAAATAGCAGATAACAGAATGAAAACGTTCGGAGACGATAAAAGAGGACCCGAACTAGCAATAAGAGGATTCTATCTAACAGAAAAACAAATACTCAGATGTGAAAGATGCGAAAGTCAACAGAGATTACCAGAAGAAGGCATACCAGAAATTAGACATCAAGTATGGTGCTTATATTACAGCGAACAAGAAACCGAATATCCAGAAGTACTAGTAACAGAAGAAGAAGTTGACCAAAATGCGGACAGACCAAGCACGTGCAGAGCGTTGAGAGCAGCCGAAATAAGCAGTACAAGACCAAAGAAAATGATTAGAGAGAGACTGCAGAAAAACTTGCATGTACCAACAACCGCGTATGATATGATCACAGCAATAACTCAATATAGAGAAAAACCAGAAACAAAAATAAAAGAAGAATCAATGGTCAAAGCATCTATCTTACAAGGTATCAAATGTACCATGTGTTGGGAGATGAGTGTAGAAGTTATTCATATGCCATGCGGACATTTAACGCCATGTGCCAAGTGTAGCAGAAAAGTAAATCAATGTCGAATGTGTAGACAGAGGATTGCGCAGCGGATCAAGGGAGAAGCAAAGGAGCAATATGAGGAAGAACAGCGTAAAACAGACCGAATAAAATTACAAGCGCAACAATGGAAGCGAAAATACGAAGCACTCCAAACGAGGCAAAATGATAGCCACGAACACCAAATACGATGTTACAAGATAAAACTAGAGAAAGTAAAGGACAAATGGGCAATGTTGAAAGAAACACAAGCCCAGAGATGGAAGTATAAATATCTAGAGAGCCAAACTTAGGTGCTTTATTGGAAAACCAGTAGCAAGGAACAACAGAGATTACGAGAAGCAGACCAATAATTTTACGAAAAGAGGGTTATATCAAGAAGAAGAGGAAGCAGAGTAGAGAAAACAACAGCGGAAATTTGAGGAAACAGAAAGTCGGCTCAAGTATCAAGCCCGAAAATGGAAAAAGAATTGGAAAGAAACCAAAGAGGAATTAAGACAAAACTGATGGAAAAGTCCGAATTTAAAATGTCGAAAATAATAGAAAATCAAAAGGACGAGATTACCCGATTAAGTAGAGAACATCGAATTAAGACGCGGATCAGCGAAGGTAGACGGAGAGTAATAAAGAAACAGACTCGAGAGATAAGGAGGTACGAATACCAGGGAAAGAGATGGGAAACACACGACTAACGGATCAAGATCGACAGATCCGATAATTACAAACGGAAGTGGATGAAGCCAATCAAGAGATGAACGGGTACAAAGGTATGTACACGCAAAGGATGTAAATTGGAAGTATCAGATTGAGCTTAACGCGAAATGCAGAGAAGAGTGCGACAAGGCGATTCAACAAGCCAAACAGGAAATCGAATTGATAAAACAATGCTTCGAAGAAAATGAATCGAATCTGAAAGCAGAAATTGAGAAGTTAAAAATGCTTGAAAAAACCCGATTGGAAGAGGAATTGGACAAAATGATAGAAAACGAAAGTAAATTAACGTTCTTATTGGATGAGGAAATAAACATCTTGACGGAACTGCGGGAGGAAGTAGACCGGTTAAGGAGACAACCACCAATATTATTAATGCCGCTCTACCCGTTCCCATTGTTAATGCCACAGCCTGCCGAGGTCACAACAGATGAGGGCTTCGAAGAGAATAACGAACAAAATAACGCAACATGGATTTAGTCGAGGAGAGCTGTTGACTGTAAATAGAATGATGTATAAAAAAGACCAAAAACCAAACAAAAATTACAAAAGCAAAAATAAAACATAAAAAGAGGATGAAAAGGAAAATGACGTGTATATATTTGTAGATATGAATTATTTAAAAGAAAGAGAATCAACGAGTAACGAAAGAAAGTCTAACGACCAACCTGAACCAAACCAAAATGCGATACCAATCAAACAAGAACCTGTGAAATATTTTAGTAATAAATGGAGAGTTAGTAAGAATTTATTCCAAATAAAAATTGCAAACCAAAATGTAGAGATTACGAGATTGAGACAGCAAGTAGTTCAATCAAGACGATTAATAAACACTGTCAAACAAGAAATTTTGAGGGAAACGAATGAATCGAAACGAAAAGAGACGGAAAACAAAAACCTAAGACAGGAGATAGTGGAGTTGAGAGCTCAGGCAGTAATCGAAGATTATTGGAAATCAGAAACTAGGAAGTTGAAAAAGATTGTGAATATCGACCAAGTCAATATCGAACAATTGGAAGCACAATATGACTATGCAAAAACAACAATGCGAGAAAGTAAACGAGTCGAGAAGAAAAATGCAAAACTCAAGGAAGAAATCAAGGAGCAAAGAGAGGAGACCGAGAAACAATGGAAGTTGAAAGAAAATTATCAGAGAATTTTAAATCAAAAACGACGAAGTATGCAAACATTGCAGACGGCAATAACTATCAAACAGAGAAAATGGAAAAGTAAAGAGAAACAGATACAAGAAATACCAGAATTAAAGAAACAGATGCTAGCAACGCAACTCGAAGTAATAAGAATGAATGAGTTGAGTAAAAAATGAGCACCTGAACCTCCCGTAAAATTGAGGGACGAGGTCGCTGACTCCCAATAAATACAAAATAACAGTGTAAATAAATTGTAAATAAAGTCAGGTAATTATTATTAACGTATATGTATATGTAAAGATGAAAAGATAATTACAATGACAATGTAAAATTCACTTGAAAAAGGCAGTGCCGAAAATTTGTGAGTATCAAAAAACATCGATATATTACTGATTTATAGTCTTCAAACTCTCTTTTATGTAAATTAGTAATAATTCAATAAAGAATAATGCAATAGTAATAATGCAATATGAATGAAATCTTTAGATAATTATTAAATATTCAAATAATATTTGTATAATTGATTAAAGATATATTATTAAAAGGTCAATTTTATTCATACGACCTTGAATGAGTCATCAGATGAGTTATGGTATTTGTTTCAATGACCTTGAACGAGTCATACATCCTTGAATAGTCATCGGGTGACTCATTATTTTGTTTAAAATTTAACATTGAAGAAAATAATTCTACCCGGGCGGGGGAGTCTAGGTGATCTAGCTGGTATATGATCTGGCGGGCACACATCCATCTACTTTAGGGTTATATTTGGTAATTCAGTAACTGAAGAACTATATTTTAAAAATTGAGTAACAGGAGTAATGGTAATTAAGTAAATTAAGAATTATATTTTAAAATTAAGAATTTCCAATTGCCATCATCACAAGGCCCTTTAAAAGTTTTATGTCGGAAAAATAAATGAAACCAAAATAATGGCTTTCATGATAAACAATAATTAATTCTTGTAGAAAGAGGTAATTAGAAAGCCTTTGAAATATAAATTAGGAAGTCTATGTAGTTAGGAATTATTGAAAAATAAGAAATAATTGTAAAAATAATACATAAACCGGATTTTATTATTCCTCAAAAACTAAGATTTGATTCTTCAAAATGAGTTGCTAAATCTTCGTATGAAATTGAATGCAAACGCAACTTTTGTTTCCATCTCCAGATTCTGTAAGGAAAAGGATATTATAAGATTAACACATTAAGTCATCATTACGTACAAGAGAATTGTGAGGTGCTTTCCGCTCAGAATTAAATATTTCAATGATTTTTTAAGATAATTTTAAAGGATAAATAATGGACTAGTAAAATAAGTTTGTTATTAATAATAATAATTTTTAAATTGAAAAAGATTTTGTTAAAGATAAATTTTAAATAAATAAGTTTTCTAAAAATAAGTCTCATTGGTAAATAATTTTAAAATAATGTATTTTAAATATAGAAATTTTAATAAATGGTTTTGAAAATATTTTATTCAAAGCTGAAAATTTGTGTGAAAATTATACAATATTTCATTAAATAAATATTTGGAATTATGATGTTAACTTTTGAACCGGATTTAAAAAAACAATTTAGAAGATGTTCTAGCCACCCTTCACAAGGGTACAATTAGGTACACTTATAATATTTATATTAAATAAAATATCTTCAAAAGTTGAATGAAATGCTGTGTCATACCCGCGGAGATCTCAATTATCTTCACTATTTTTTTGTTTTAATTAAAAACATTTCAATGAAAAATTTGACTATAAGAATGAGTTGATTTTAAATTACAGTATTTCCTAGTTGAGATGAGAATGTTAATCACGGATTTTCGGCTAAATCACTTTCGGGACGAGACCAATAATAGCAGGACAGTTTTCAAATTTGTTCTGTAAATAGGTCAATTTGAAACTAAAAGAGAATGTGAAAGAGATCTTGTAACTGCCCACATGATGTTTGTGGCTCTGGTCTTGTTAGCAAGATTCTCATTTGTGCGTCTAGACATAACTTTTATACAAAACGTTAATCTACATGATATTGGAAATGTCATAAAGTCTTTGTTACCGATTGTGCAAGATATGATGAAAGATCCAATAAAGAATTTAGCTGATGATAAAAAATGTATAAAACTTAAACTTGAACAAATTTAATAAAAGAGCATGTGTTGTCTTTACAAGAATCGAATGTAAATGAAATAAACAACTTTATTGTTCATTCGCGAATTCATAATAATCATAATAATCACACATAATCATTTTATTTTCATATACATGTTTATATCTACATCGAGCTGCTTCCATTTGTGCACGACATACTTGAGATCGATAATCAGGGATCATAGCAGTCATAACACCTCCAGTACTTTCAGTAATATTAAACAATCTCGTAGCTGAACTCTTCTCAATCATTTTATTTGGAACCTGTCTTTGTGTAGCTACACATAAATTTGATCTCATATTATTCCTTTCTGAACACAAAACAATATCGATTCGGCCATTTTGATCTTGAGCACATTTCAACAAATTTGTTTGATCCATATTCAATTCACCAGGTACAGATTGAACTAATTGTCGGTCTCGAGATAATGTGATTAGAGAGAATCCATTATCCAGAATTTTAAGAGATTTGCTAGATCTGATAACATCGTCTTTACAAATAGTTTCTATTTCCATTTTGCTGCGGGTTCTATTCAACCTTGCCACTAAATCATCGAGATCCATCAATCCCCCGTTATAGTCAGCTGTTGCCATTGTAAATTCCAAACAAATCAAAGAGAACTCAATAAAAATGTTATTCAAATTTCAAATTCACATAAAACCTTCAATTCAAATCAAATCCATTCCAATAAGCCAAATAACTCGAATTCCATTGCCATGCACAATTTTAAAAATCCATAATAACTTCTAAATCAAAATCATCTAATCAAAACTAATTTAAAAAAATGATAATACCTTTTGCTCGCGTCTGTGTGCGCACACAGCAAAAACAAAGAAAAGCAAAGCGCACACAGACGCGAGATCAACTAACCCCAAAACAAAAATGACATTGCTCGCGTCTGTGTGCGCACACAAACACAACGCGCACACAGACGCGCATTGAGCTCACAATTTTCCATTTATTATTACAGAAATATTTAATGGCAAGGAAATTAAGGAAACTAAGATCCGTAAACCATATTCAGGAAATGAAATTAGCAAAGACAAACAATCTAAAAGTAATCTAACTGCTTCTTTCAACCGTAATATGAAAATAACTGTAAATAAAATTTTAAATAATGATGAGATAAATGATCGGCCAACAATTACAGATCACATCAATAATTTTAACCATCGAGATCCCATTGTTAGAAATTATGATAATGTCTTAAAATTTGGCTTAAAATCTAAAACAATTCTTTTACTCCGACCGATAGTAGATAAGGAGGTTGTTTTTGAATACATCTCCTGGACTTGATGGAATTCAATATAAGGATATTGCAATTCTTGATCCAGAAGGTAAATTGTTGACTCTTCTATACAACAAAATCATAACAGAAAATACTGTGCAGGATGTTTGGAAATCTTTTAAGACTCTGATAATCCCTAAACTTGACAAGGGAGATAAATATGCTTGGATTTCTTTTTGGCGCCCTATTGCTTTGTTATCGGTGGTCTATAAAATATTTGCGTCAATTTTAGTCAGGTGCCTTACATTATGGGTAAAACAAAACAATCTACTTCATATTGGACAATAAGGTGGTTCTGTGCACGATGGTTGTGTGGAACACAATTCAATACTTTCTTCTTGCCTGGAACACTCAAAATATAGTAAAAATAGACCTAATGCTATTGGGTTTCTTGACATCAAAGATACTTTTGGTAGTGTACCCCATGATTACTTGTGGAAGATTTTGTGACATATTGGGGTTTGTGAAAAATTCACGAACAATTTAAAACTATTATACACTGACACTTTAATTAACTTTATTTTAAAAATTTGGACCATAATTTACTTATTTAACCCATTCATTACTTCAATAACATCGATTATCACAGCGGGGACCGAGAGAAATCGGACACAAGCCTACTATCGGCAGTCCGTGAACCCCAGAGAGTGTTAGACAATTATAGTATGCTAGGCATGCTCACTTTTTGCTAGTACCTTAACCCTGGGCACAGTACCAAAGTTGATTGCTCAACGGGTGCCAAGTAGTCAGCTTTTCCATTGTATTCTGGGTTACGCTGGAAACAGCACGAGTAGGTAGAAATTGGATAACCTGTAACCCCCCATATAATATACGTTGGTGTGTACACCAGTTCAGGTGACTCACCATTTGTGTGACAATGGTAACTTAATTTCATTTTTTCAATTTTTCAAAACTCGTTTTCAGACAAGTTTTTGAATTTTAAGTAATTTTTAGGACTTGAATTTTGATTTTATATAATTATGAGATCATTATTCAAGTTCTTAAATATTACTGTTATTCAGCATTTATAATATAACATATTGATAATTAAATTTCAGGTGTTTTTTAGGAATTTTATGAATTTATTTGGAATTATTTCGTTAAAATGTAAGTTAGATATTTTTATAATTATAAATAATTAAAGTAATAAGCAAACACATTTATTTTTTAAGACATTTAGGAAAGATAAAATAGTTTTTTAAGTTTATGGAATCTTCTTTGGAATTTTGTCATTTTCTGTAATTCTATGAAAATATTAATTTTTAAAAATAATTTATTAAAATTTTAAAATAATTTATTAAAATATTTTAATGTTTTATATTTTAATGAATAAATCTCACATTGTCAGATCTTGAACTTCGCAAAAAGGCACTGTATCCTGAGAAATATCTTTAAATCTAAAGCAAGTTTATATTCTAAATTATTATATAATTAAATCTTAGGCTTATTTTCTTCTTTTTCTCTGAAGCTCAAGGTAGAGCAATCAAAAGTTTTTTGTGCATAATTTTTTAAATAATTTGAAAATATTAATATGTTAATTATATCTTAATCAATATTAATTTCGGAAAAATAACACTATATTAATTTTACATGTATTTTTCATTATGTGTGCTGTGTTTGTATGCTTAATTATTTTTCTCTCACTTTTATATTCCTATAATAAATATGTTAACTTTTTTACACACAGGTAAGTTTGTGTGTTCCTATAATATAAATTTATTGATTTTTTTAGATTATAGGCTATGTTAACTTTCGGAATTAGGTGTAAAATAAAGTACATATTACACATTTATTTCGAGTCAGTTTCCTTCGGATGGGCTGTCTCAGCCATTCGGAGCTTCTTCAACCTTTCCCGGTTGTCGCGGCCAATTCGCTTACGTTTAGGCTTACTATTTAGAGCCGGTGGGTAATTTTGCGGCGAATTCTGTTGGAAGAGGTCAAATCTCATACTCACTACGGTAAGCCCTAATGTTATGTTGGTCTATCTTACAGCAAAAGATACTGTAACGCTGACTGAATTAATTACTTTAACACGAGCTCTTAGAGCCCTGTCATTCATGCGGTTTATCCTACGGTTACTGGGTGAAATAACGATCTATACCAGGGCTGGGGAACCTTTTCATTTCAAAAGGCCACATTCACTTATCTGATTTAACATAAGGCCGCAGTAAATAAAACGTTAACCCCCCTATAAACTATTTATTTTAATTCACATTATAAATTAGCCAAAATGCAATTTAAAATAATCTTTTATGAAAAAAATATATATTTACAAATCTAATTTATTATATTGTATATTGTTAAAAAAATGTTATACATACATAAAACATAATACATATATACATTGTACATCATTAAAAATATTTGTTAATGTTTCATTTTATCAACTTTTAATGGCTTATTTGCTTCTGCTTTTTGTTAGAAAGCATTTGAATATTCGGTTCAAGCATAGACGTTCGCAGTATCAGTTGGTCTTCTAAATGTTGATCAGTTATTTGAGTTCGTAATTTGGACTTTATTTGCGTTTTTATTTGGGGTTTTTAAAATTTTTATAGCCCCAATTTTAAAAAAATTGGAAAAAGAAAGTTTTTTGAAAAAAGATCATTTAATTATTTTACTTAAAACAAAAGGTAGTATGTTTTTTCTGTAATTTCTTCTCATCATAAATCTTATCAAATACAAAAATCGGTATTACTCAAAAGGCCGCACTAGAATAGGCAAAATGCCGTATGCGGCCTTAAGGCCGCAGGTTCCCCACCTCTGATCTATACTACTGCTCCAGATACATTTATCCACGATTTGAACTGATATCTAATTAAATACAATAATTTTTGTGTCTTTGCTGATTCACATAGTAAGTTTGTAACTTTTCTGTATGCCCAAATGATTGTAGCTGGATATGTTGGGCTTTCTATCAAAATGGATAGTTTAGATTATTTATAAACAGGGGTGTTTTGTGTTAATGATTATTTTATGCTATTTATCAAAATAAAGTATATATTGAAATTATCGGTTTGCGCTATATTTCAAAATGCTTTATGTTGAGCCCCTACTGGTTGGTTCAATACATCCGAAGATTTGATTTTACTCAGTTTAAAAAAAACCATTTTTTATTTAGTGCTATTAGTATTTCTTTTTATATCTCTATTAAAACATCTTTCTGTCTGCAACATCTTGAGCCTTTTCGATTTTTCATTAATTATGTTTTATTTTTTAATTAAGTGTTTTGTATTTAATTATTTGTTTATTTAGTGTTTTTAATGATTTTGATAAACCTATTGCTTTTTCTATGCTGTGTGGCTCTCTCTGACAAGAAAAAATAAATATTTTTTAATTAATTTATTTATTAATTACTGGCTTTCTGGCCGAACACGAAATTGTCTTCGCTACTCTGATCATCAGGTCTTCTCTATTCTCGACTTTTAATATTGGCACTCCTATATTATTTAATTGGAGTGCTTCTGACTCAATTTCAAACTTTGATCCTTGAATTTATGGGTCAATCAGGGTATCAAGCTTCTGGTCAAACCTACAGGGCTCACCAGAACTTCTTCCACCTGGCCATCAGCATTGGATCCGATAAAATCCGGGTATCGTTTCGCTAATTTCCTTTGTTATATAATACATATGTTACTACGATCATTTAAATAATGAAAATCAAATACTATAATCGCATAAATTTAAACAATTACATTTGAAAATAAATTATTAAAAAAATGAAAATATGTTAAACGAAAATTGAAATTGGAAGGAAAACTTCACCCAATTCATTTGTTCAAAAACATCATAATTCTGGGTAGCACGGTTCATGGATCCTCCTACATCCCATCATCATTCATTTGCAACTTTAGTTAAATTCGATCATTAAATTCATCTTTCAAATTTGTTAGCCTAAGCTGTCGTTACTCATTTGTCTCGTTCTTCACCAATTGCTCATCGTTCCTATACTTAAATAAAATTAAAATTAAATTCATATATCTTACACCTACTGCATTTCCCATCGCTCCGATACATACCTTTCTGATTTATTCCCTAAAGTATAATAGTATTCCGATACCTAAGACCTAAGATCCATCTGGAATATTAGTTAAAGGCATAATAGTTATCATAAATCAGAACTTAACACTCGCAAAATGATGATTTATTGGCTTAAAATGGCATTCACAACGCGCATTAAATAATAAAAACAAAATACTTCACTTCGTAACTATTTAAAATACTTAATTATTTATTCAATTTTAGCACAAATTCTTACTCTTGATCTTTGAATTCAGGCTTGAAATGTCGATTTATTCTTTTACTGCGAGTTCTTGAATAGCTTAGATTGTCTTCAACTATTTGTAGCTTTCTCAAGATTTTGACTTCGGCTTTGCTTTGTTTCTAGTTTTCTCGCCTTAGATTTCTGTTATTCATGATGCTGTTAGGTTCGTTCTGTCGAGACTCTAACACAAATAAGACTCGAACTCCAAATTAGTTTTAAACCGCGTGTAGGTAAAATGAAATAAATAACTAATATGGTTTTATAAGAACTTTATTACTCAATTACAATTATATATATAATATAAACAAGCTATGCAAAGTTGTTACTGCTGAAAGAAGGATGATCGGTAATACAAACCACCCTGAAGATACACTACTAAGCGTCTAAGCAGGCTCTAAAATATGCCAACAGCTCGACAAAGGTGAAAGGAAAAAGACGAGGGTAGTTTCCTAGAAGTTTACGCTATAGTACCCAGAGATTTGGTCGATACTTGATAATAGTTTATTATTAATTTAATCGGAGCGAAACAGCTACAAAAAGCTAATGCTGACACTCTTAACCTAACTTGTTATATAAATAATATAATAATTTACCGAGACTCTGATATATATATATATATATATAATTATTTATGTTCAACTATATACAATTGTTATTTATAGTAATATTTCATTTCTAAAAATAACTTATAATTATTATTATCAATATTTAGTTCCTAATTCTATTTTTTTCCTCATGAAACGGTTCCCTAGTTCGTCACGGAGCCAAGCAATGGTTTGCTCTTGAGGGTACTTGTGATTTGCTTTTATCACCTATTGAGTACTTTTGAAGTTTTCGCTGAAGCTGGCGTTGAATTTTCCATGGAGTTTCTTGTTCTTTTTCGTTTAGTTTATATTCGTTCGGTTGGTTTTCGTTGGATTTCTACGTAACTTTCTGATTGATTTTTCGTTGGTTTCTTGCGTTTTAGAGTTTTTGTGTTAGTTTCATATAAATTTATCTACACATTTAAAGTTCGGATAGGTATCTGCTGTGTGCAGGACCCTACCTAGTTTTTGTATAATTTCTTAATTCAAATTTTCGGGTTCTCCTCCAGTCATTATGATCACCCGATCAATTATTAAGTTTGCTTGGTGTAGGTGCTACACTTTTTAACTGAAAAATCTTTAATACTAAGGTTTAATTTTGAACAATGAAAGAATAAAAAAAAGCTTTTTTGTCTCCGTTTCTTCATATGTTTGAGATGCTGTCAAGAGTAGTTGAGTATGATAAATTAAGAACAAAATTGGTATACTTGTGCATCTTTCTTATTCATTTTGTAACTACAAGACCATTCTTGGTATGTAAGTTCGTCATAACCATAACAGAAATTGATCTGCATTTTCTACACCAAAGCGAAATTGATAAGTGTCTTTTTTTGACATTAAATAAGATACAGTTAATTGAGCTTTGCGTTGGATTTAATATTAGTATAGAATTTGATGTTAAATTTTATGTATTTATTCTTTTTTTTTATTTATTCTTTTAGATTTTATGATAAATTTTTGATAAAAAAGTAAGTCATTTTTTTATTTAATTTATTAAATTTCAGTCTTTCTATATTTTAAACACATTACTCTTTGATTCCAAGAATATGGCCTATTTCTTAAAATTCGTGACCACTTTACATTACGTCAATAATGTTTTTTATCATCTAGTAATTTTATAGAAAGTTTTTATAAATAAACTAAAGTTTAATGATAAACTTACACATTTCAATGGATTTCTTGAGCTGACAATAATTAATTCCGAAGAAGTATCCGATATATACTCATTCATATTTATATTTCGTTTTAAAATTGAAAATTTGGAGCTTATTCGATGTCCAACTGTGAGCATTTTTTATTATAGAAATTTTGTGAATCATGTTTGTGTGTATTAATTTATTTTTCTTACAACAGCGATTTTTTCTATCTTTCTATAGTGTAAGAAGCTATTTAATGTCGCGAAACCAATTCGATGTCAATTCTGGCTATGACACACCAACACACATTTATTATAGGTAAGCATTTTTTATATTATGAAAAGCTAAATTAATGTCGTTTAGAAGCCTATCAATTGGCAGTTGGTGTATAAAATTTTTTTCGATCTTTTACTGTTTTATAAATGCATTAAGAGATAACAAAAGTCATTAAGTTTCGGAAAAATTCAAGTTCAGCACATTTGTACACAAATGACAGAAATATTCAAAACAGAGGAAAACCGTTAATAAATTTCCAGTCTTGACCTTTTATTTCAATTCATTTTTTTATTAATATATCTGATATTACTTATTATATTTTATAACTTTTTTAATTATCATAGTACTTATAGTACTTATGAAACGTTATTTATGTTGAAAAACCGAATTAATAGTAAAATGCTGACAGATGCTTTTATTACGTTTTGGTATTTTAAGTATTTATGTAATTTTTCTGTACGAAAAAATTTGTCTATTTAATCATAATTAATGTCTCCTAAACCTGTAGTAAATTTTCATAGACCTACTGATAAAAATTAGTTACTTCCCTGATGTGGTTCATACGAAACTTATAAATGAGTAAAAATAATATTCTGTGATTATTATTTATTATCTTGTATTAAAAAAAATCTATTTTTATTGTCTGATATCTTAGTTTACTTATTGAGTGTTCTACTAAATGTGCATATAAATTTCAACTCAGCAAGGAATATGTTTCTATCATAAAATTGACTGATCTTACCCTAATTAAAATAAAAAACTATTAATTTAGATTAATAGAAAAGAAAAATTAACATTATTAGAATTTAAGGTCAAAATAATATATAATATATTTTAATTATAACAACATTTGTTATTTATTAACATTTAAAAAAATGTTAATATTTAATGGATTTTAAAAAATAAATTAAAAGAAATTTAAATTTTGAAGTGACAGACTAACTAATCTCAATTATAATATACCTGACATAATTTAAAGAAAAATTGTAAAAAATAAAATTCCAATTCCGCCATTAACATAAGACAAATATGGAAATGAACGGTGAAATGTCTCATTAAGTGTCGATGTAATCCCAAATATTAGGACAATGAATGGCGTGAAGAAAACATGGTAAATATGTTCCCTTTTTCTCATTTAAAATGGCATCTTGCATTTTGCGCTTCATCAGTTGCCGAGAAAATATTGAACGCAAAAATTGTTTGTGTTCATAATCTTCCTAGAAATTAAAAATTAAACCTTTAAAATATATGAAATTATTATTATTATTATTATTATTATTATTATTATTATTATTATTATTATTATTATTATTATTATTATTATTATTATTATTATTATAATTATTATTATAAACTTTATACTACTAAGTGTGCTTTTAACATAATTAAAAAGCTAAATTGAAATATAATTTTCAAAAAATCATTTTTACCAAATTATTTTCATTGTCTGCGGCAAAAATTAGTCTCATTGACATAAGACAAATCAAAATTTTAAATGTACTCATTTTGTAAAATAAAAATCACACTGTGAAAATTTATTCAAATACTAAAAATAATTGTGTTTATTGTAATATCCACCAATCAGATGACATATAGGGCAATATTTTAATAAATAACAACAAATCATTAAATATGATAGGTGGAAGAACCTGTATGATTAATTTATTTTATTATTCAATTTTCTACACAAATTATTCCTATAAATCATTACGAAAGTTGATTGACGGCGAACTGCCGTGAGTACGCTTCATTTGTCAATGTTGATATTTGCCTACTAATGTCTTGGTAAACAATGTTATTGCTTGCTTAGTTGGGGCGTTCAATCTTTTTTTTTCCATCACCATAGCTATTCGAAATTATTTCTTTTACTGATGATTGGTAAAGTTGACAAAATCTTTCTGTCCCCCCTCCAATTTCATAATTGGTAGCTATTCCACTACCCACACTTCGGTCCGAAGAATTTATATAATGCAATGTAATGATGGAAAATAATAATTTTAGGTAATTTTCATTGACTTGATTAATAATAAAATCTATTTTAAAATCGAGATGTTATGTAATTTTTATTTGCTCCATTTCTTTCAGACTATTAATCAATATTTTATTATATATTTAACCCGAATTTTTATCACCTAAAACCATTTAAGGGCTTTGAAATTAATGATCAAATTTTATTGGAATTATTTACTGTGTAATTTTGAATAAGTAGAAGCAGGCTATTCCGTAAAGACATTTTTGATCAGTGGCGTAGCGTAAGTTTCATAGTTGTGCGTACTGTAAAATTATAAGTAATATAATATCTTTTTTGATAATTTAAATTGTAATTTAAATTGGTAAATTGTTTTAATATTAATTTAATTTAATTATTAAATTTAAATAAAATTTATTTTAAATTTATTGATCAACAATTTTGTGATTGATTATGGAAATCCTTTTAGAGACATGAAACTAATTTGAATAACGTTTTTATTATAAACGACATTGAAAACAATCATGGAAATATTTGCTCCAGCAGTTAATGTTTCCACGAAAGCATGGACACTTGCTCTGGCGATTGTACTGAAATTGTTGATGAACTTGCATTTCGGAAAGTAGACACCAGTATCGTACGATGTGAAAGTATTGGAATCTTTATCTAGAATAACTTTGTTCATTAACTCCTTTTGACTGAAGACGGATGGGTCAGTCCGGTTCTCATAACAAACTTTATCAGGAGAATCGATAGAATCTCGAATTAGTATTCTAAGGAAAATTTCTTGGGTTGAATAGAAGGTGTTGATGATCAAGCTCAGAGAGATCACAGCTAAGAAAACAATGGCTTCAGCTTCTTTAATGATTGGTATATTTTTTATTGGTTCTGATCAGAGTTAGCGTTTGAGATGTCGAATATTGTATGAATTGTTTTATATTGTTTGTTTTTTTTAAAAGAAAAGATTATTATAACGGATCAGAATCCTAATATGGTGGCAGTGGTAAACACCGACGTGATCACCGAAAGATTGTTGCCAAAGGTGTTTTGTCAAGGTGATGACTTGGAAAAGTTCTTTAGAAGATGTGAGATTTATATCGATGCTAAAGACATCACTCATAAAAAAGCACAGGAAAAAAAAATCTAAAAAACTTTAAATAAAAAGTAGAAATAAAAAAATGATATATTTAGTCCACAATTTGAATTTTTTACGACGAAATGGATCAAAATCGTTATCATCACTAGTGAGATAAAAATCCGCCAAGGTCTCCAATAAAGAATTTTGTCTAGTAAAAATGTTTTGAATACCCAGACTACTTTCGAACTTTTTAAAAAAGAATCTATTATCAACGGTTGTACTCTTAGTTTTTAAGTTCCCTATATAACTCTTGATACCCAGCTAAACAATTCTTTAATTCTAGTTTGACCTTTAGATCATTTTCCGTGTTTGAGTTAATTTTTAAGAAATGGGTCACAATACATCCACCAAATGTTAGACCCTTACCAATTAAATTAGTAATTAGTTGATATACTTCAGCATCTTCATTATTTTGGTTCTCAGTATTACCGCCATCGGTTATTAATCAGATCATTCACATCTAGAGGTTTATCTATCATTAATTCGTCGATGTCCTCAGTTTGCATATCCTCAAATTATTTCCCATAATTGCATATGACAATGCTATAATTTTGGAAGACTCCATCGACGTTTGGGACACTGAGTTACACCTTTTGACGTGTTCTGACAAATTGATTTTCATCAGCCATTTAAAGTAGATACTCTTAACTTATTTCTGGCTAATGAGACATGCAATCGTAATACATAATTGAATATTTTTCCAAGTATCATTGACTGTGAGGTTGTCTTATTCAAATTCATCCAAAATATGTTAGAATGCTAATTTAATAAATTAAAGCTTAAACGTAGCGATTATACCTTGATCCAATGGTTGAAAGAATGAAGTGGGACATGAACATGGGATGCCATAATACCAGATTTACGAGTGAAAGTACTTTAAAATGACTATAATTTTAATCGATTTATCTTTTAACTTCTGGAGCAAAGTATTCTTCAAACTATTCAATAAATAAACCAGCTGCAATTCAGACCATTTTATTTACCCTCCAACGTGGTTTGAATGCTTGCTTGATTAACAAAAGCTTTAAAATTTTGTCATCCGAAGCGTTGCTACGCAAATAAAATTCACCGAATTTTGAATAACCTTAATACCACTAACAATTTCTTTAGACATCAAAATTAAATAATATTTTTAAATTTTTAATAAATAACAAATTAATTAAAGTTTGTGCGAATGAATGTTGTTATTTGATGCGGTTTTTTGAATTCCCTATTGATACATTACTACAGTGGTTCTCAATTAGTATAAAAGCGCGGAACACCATTCACATTATTTTTTTTACGCGAAACACTGACAAAAAATACTTTCCCACAATGAGTGAACAATCACAAATTACTATAAATCTGTCGTAAACGTAAACAATGCCTTCTTATAAGCAAAGAAAATACCACGCGCAACAATAACAAGCAATAAAAACACTTTTATATTTGTATGTTTATATATCTGTGTAACGGCTTTCTTATTGAATCATCTTATAAAAATATTAATTGAGGTTTTTGATGATATGTATCTTAAATGCAAATTTAAAGATAAAATGTCATTTTTTTCGTGGAACACTGGAAGCGTAATCGCGTAACACTGATGTTCCGCAGAACACGGGTTGAGAACCACTGCATTACTACATTAAAATATTTTCGTCGGAAGATTTTGTTTAATTATTATTATTGAAAAGATTATTATTTGAATCATTAGATCTTTAGATCACATATTCGAAAACAAAAGAATCACTTTTATTAGGTAGAGAAGATTCTATAAATAAATTTGTTTGTTTTTTAGAATGTAACTGTTAGAAAAATTAGAAAAATGCAATAATGATACTGAAAAAACATTATTTCTCAAAAGAGCTTCTGCATTTTTAGAATAATTGATTCAATATATTGAAAAAAGATTTGATTTCATTAATAATAATTACAAAGCTCTAAATGTTTTTAAATTGTTAGAAGTTCCTGTTTTTGAAGATATATTAAATGTACTGAAGGTATTTCCTATAAAAATATTGACGTAGATGGTTTATTTGAAGAGTACATAATATTTAAAGAAATTATACCAGATATACAGAAATTAACATATGAAGAAAAATGGTTAAAAATATTTAAAACATTTAATTCTCCAAATATAATTTAATAATTTTATATATAACATATTTACTGATAATTATAATAATAAAAAAAATTACATAACATGTATCTTTAATTGTTGTCTTTTTTATGCTGATCAATTTTTGTATGTACGTTTTTTTCGAAATTTTTATCTGGCAAGCCTAATGTAACAGTAAGGTTAAAGACTTGTCAACCTAACGAATCTATTTAGTAGAAACAATAAATTAAATTCACAGTTTTGGTAAAATTTAGTTTTTTAATTTATGCTAAATAGAGATTTATTTTTTACTTTTTTACCTTTATGTTGACATGAATCATAATCTTTGATTGCGATAATTTTAGTTGTTAAACAATTTTATTATTTTTCGAAGGAAAATAACTCATCTCGGCATAAATAGCCATAATTGTGAATTATTTGTTTTGAGCTATTCGTTATGATATTTGACACCCTGTTAGACAGAGTACATTAATCCTATATCGTGTTGCTGTCAGATTTTCAAACTGCAAAATGTATTTTTAATAAATTACCTACAGGAAAATTACAAAAAAATAATCAAAGCGAAGCACTAAGATAGATAGCACTTTTGAAAAATCTAAAAATTATATTTTAAACAAATATGTGGTGATTTCATTAAAATTTCAAATATACGTTTTTGGTTATGGTGGATCACGAATCGAGGAAAAATTCCAGCCTCGTGCGCGTTTATCTTTTACAGTCGTAACTCATCTTCCTATTTTCCAATTCGCAAACTTATATAATCACAGATTTACCACTAGATGTCAGTCGCTAAAGACGTTGATTTTGCAAGTTAGTGGATGGTTGTCAGCAAAAGGTGAAGGACATCACAAGGACTGATAATGCTTGATGCGTCTATGAGTTCACGGGCTTACCATAGTACAATGCCTTATTTCTTTCACTGTACATTTCTAATAATACGGTATATTTTCATAATTACTTCAACTGTGTCTTTGTCAAATCGACTTTTAATGACTTTAAAGAGACAATTTTACAAAATATTGAAGTTTATACAATCGCAAAGAAACAATTTCATTAATAAAAATAGCGACAATGACCATGATAATAGCGATGCCAATAATAATAATAAAATTAATAATAATAAATTAATTATTTTAATTTACTATTAATTTTTAATTAGTTTTATCATTTATTTTAATTAAAGTCATTTAATATTTATTTATTTTTATTAAAATCTATTAAATTAATTTTTTTATTAATATTATTAATATATGCTGATACTACTTATTATTATTTGTAATATTATTTATGTTTTATATTTTTTAATAATCATATCAAACATAATGGCTAATTAGTTTACACATCATACTTCTTTTTTAAAATTATGAATCTAAATATAAATAATAACTATGCGTATACATTTTTTAAATCGAAATGACCGTAACAATTATGATCATAAGCATGTCAATAATTTTACGAGCAGTTCAATGAGCCATTTGTTGATTATTCTATAAATTTACCGCTATTGTAATCACTTAATTACCAAAAGTCAGACTTTCATTCTTAAAGCCCCCCCTCAATTTTTATTATGAGTAATATTTCATAAAATCTTTGTAAAAAGTGTACATTCTACCTAAATAACGAAAAATAAGACATACAATTTAAAAATCTATCCCACTGACGAATCTGATTATTAAAACGAATTTTCATTTAATTTAATTTATCACAACATCCATTAATAGTCCTAATCAACAATAAAATCTTGCAGATAACCCAGTAGTCGACGAGTCATGGTGGACCTCGAATTTACTATATTGCCCTCTTCTTTTCACCCTTTATCAACTGTTGTGTTAGAATGGTTTGAAAACTCATTGCTTTTATCTTTCTCTACATTTGATTGTAATATATACCATTGAATTCATTCCTTCTTATTTTTTCTTACTTAACCTTTGTTGCCCATTGATCTCTTCACATGACATTTACAATGTGTTTTGGAATACCATCAACGTCTACCTTTGTGCCAGATATGACTTTTGTGACCACTCCCATATTCCATGCATTTTGCTAACGCCGGTTTGATAAATTCCTGATAGCGAGTGTAAACCGACAATCCACTTCTCTATCTTCAACATAATTGCTTAAGAAACCGGTGCTGACGAAGTTTTGCCATTCCTGAGTGGCGTAACATTGTACCAAAACACATTTTCTAGTGAGCTTTATTGCATTTTGCCGCCATTCTTTTAATAGTTCGGTGATTGATTCGACGAATCCCTCACCTGAAGCTTGATTACCACATCTATAAATTAAGTTTATTCCAAATTTATCACATATATTATTTTAATTCTGCAAATCGAAACACCTTACGGCTATCATCTAAAACTTCATCCACAAGACCTTTTTCCCTTATTATCTGTTCGATATTCGGGTCAGCACACTGTAGACTCTCGGTCTAATTCTCTCAAAATAACAAACCGATTGGGTCCATAGTCAATGATACTGAGGTAAGTCCTATATTTATAATACGTTGTGTCTATTGTAATTCTTTACCAATTATCCTGAACTTTCAATGTACCCGTTTCTCACACCACAGGTGCAGGGTTGATAGCTCTACATTGTAAGCATTTTAAGACCACTTTTATGATTGAGGATTTTTGGTTTTCTGGATTTTCACTCTGTATTAAGTAAACTGATTTATCTATATCAAAATGATGCTGTTATTGTAACGTAAGGTTTTTATTTACTGACAATTACATACATGTCAATTCTGCAAGAGCTTTCATCCCTTTTTGTTAATTCTAGTAAGTATATCAGGTTTATCAATTTCTGACCCTATCCATGTAACAATGATTTGCAACTCGAATTCCAAAGTTTTCTCCACTATTATTGTTAACCACCATCTAAAACCGCTGGAATACCTTGAACCGTTGTAACAGTTACTTAGAACAGCTTTCAACCACCCAGCACCATATATAGAATCAGCAATAATTTGCATTTTTTGAGATATCATTAAATTCCCAATTTAAACGTTTAAGAATCGACTCTAATTCAGAAAGATTTATATGATTAAAATCATTTTTCTTTTGAAACTGTGCACCAACTTGCAAAATACTATTCTCTATTTCTACTACTACACATAGAGCTATGCTGTTAGCGTTGCACCAAATTCTCTCATAATTTATTGTGGGCTCGTACCAATGGTAATAACGGTACCATGCAGTGGCGGATTTAGCTATAAGCGTGGGGGGGGGGGGGCGAGTCGCCACTCCACGCCCCTGTTGAATCCTAATTGGCGCCCCCCAAAGATAATTTTTATGAATGTGTACAAGAATTAAGATTAATCCGATCACTGACACTGACAGTTTAATATATCTTTGATTTGGAAGAGATAAATGGATTGAAGTGTATTCTACTATCACTGCAGCATACAGCTGCTCAGTGTCACCTGTTGCTGTAAAATCATTTATTATCAAATATTGTTCCTTACTAGATGTTGAAATAGAATTTAAAGAAAAGCGAGTTGCAAAAAGGAAACGCATGGCAGGTGAACTTAACAGAGACGAAAGGGTTGATGATCCAACTATTTCAACTTTTTCAAATGTGAAACGTATTTCACTGTCTTGGATACACTTGTAACACAACTAGATGAACGTTTTAATGATTTTCATAACACTGTTGCTTTATTCTCCTGTCTTGATCCATCACAAATATCAAATGAAAATAAAGAATCTTTTCAAAATTTATGCGACATTTACAAAAACGATATTAATATTAAAGAAGCAATCCTAGAATATGATACTTTCAAATACGTGTATGCATCAATACGCCCATTACTATCTTGTGAACTACAACTTAAAGAGGTGCTGCCTTTCTTGGTTGAAAAACAGATGGCGCCAGGACTTCCCAATTTGGCAATTCTCTATAAAATATACTTGACTCTTCCTGTTACATCTGCTACTGCTGAATGAAGTTTCAGTAGACTGAAAATCATCAAAAATTATTTGCGATCAACAATGACAAACAAACGTCTGTCTGGATTAGCATTAATTTTAATAGAACGCGAACTGGCTGAGAACATTGACTTTGAATCGACTAAAAATCGTTTTGCTTCAATGAAATCACGCAGGAAGCAATTTAAATAATAAATAAACTTGTATGTTTGCTACATCAATAAATTTACTAGAATAAATTTACTGAATATAATGCTTTTTAATAATATTAGTATTCACTCAATACTCGCGAAAATAAGTAGTACCATCTTCATAACTTGTGGTGCCCCCTGAAAATTTTCCTCGCCCTCCCACGCACCAAAATCTAAATCCGCCACTGGTACCATGCACCTTGAACAGGATCCGTCTACTTCATTTGAGTTTTTATCGCTTGAAACACGTTAAATTCAAATTGACATCATCAAACCTTATCGATTGAAATTTTTACAGAAATTCATCTACGTGCAATTGTAGATAAGTTTTTTTTAAGTCTAATAAAATAAAATTCTCACCCATCTGTCTTCTCTATGTAAGCTTTCATGGCCGACTGCGCTGTTCCAGGTGTCTTTGAATATATTCATTTAGCTCTCAGAAGCCGATGACCATCCTGGCTTTACCTTTGATTTCCTATTCAACGGCTATTAAAGGATACCGCTTTCTACGCCCTTAGACTTTTGAAACAAATATTTGTAAATTCACTTTTCAAATTCTTCTTCAAACTTGTCTCTTATCTCTTTTTTGATACCATAATTTTGAATCAATTTTTTTAAAACTGGCTGTCTATCCTTTCATTTCCATGCTACCTTTCTATTACTTCCGTCAAATGAAGCACAAAAATTCGGATTTTCAATAACAACATTCCGATTCATACCAACTACCACTATTCCATAAACAATCCTGATACCATTTTGTGTATTATTGAAAACAATTCATGTTATGATTACACTCATTCCGCCACGTTTCGGAATCAAATCCATCCCTATGATCTTACATTATATTTTGTCTCTCCTATGCCAATCATCACTAGTGCTTCGCCCATGTTCCATATTACCTGCCCATTAACAGCCTTAATTTCGTCTCTTCCTGATACTTCCTGATACTTCACTATATAGAATGGATCTAACAATTGTCTGCGACCACCTTGATTCTTTTAACACACACCTTACACCTCTTTTCAGTAACCACGACATTAATAACGACAAATGGTATTTGGCCATTATTGAGGAACTGCCGGCACGAGTGATTCCTCCTTCCCAATTTCGTTGTTGATTCACCTTACAAAATTTGAAACAATGCCTTGTCCCTCCATAGTTAAAACATTTTCGATTGTTCGAACAAGAATTGAATAAATGCTCCGTCTCTTGACATTTAAAACATCTAATTTCTTTAATATTCTGCAATTTGTTGCTTTCCTCATATATATTCGTCTTCTTCTCGTATAACTTCTTTGTAAAAAGACCAACACTTTTGCGTCTCCTAAGAATACTCTAACTTTACTTACAGCTTCTGGTAATGACATAGATTCAATTCTACTGTTGTATCTTAACTCATACAAAATATCATGAAACAATCTTATAATAAAAGCACTTTTCAACACTGCATCTTCGTTATATCCAGTTAAGGCCATAAAGTTTCGAAAATCCGAGAAAATAACTATCCATTGGTTCAATCTGCCATCTTCTAGCTATCAATATCTAATACGCATGATATTTGTTCATCGCGAATGCATCATCTAGGGCTGAATTTGTTGAACTGATGTCCATCTGTTGTTCTAAATCCAAATATCCATAAACCGCAAATGTTTGAACTGTTAAAAATAATGGCAAAACTGTAGCTAATTTCTCCCATTTCTAAACTTTCAAAACTAAATCTATCTTCTTGGTACATTGCTAAATATCTGTTGAGTCATTATAGAAATATATGGTTATATAAAATACTATTTTTCATATCTTAAGTTTTATGAACTAATTTAAGATATTCGGTGGTGAATACTATTTTATTATTTTTTATTAAATTTTAATTTATGATCCTTTTATGTTAAGTCGAAATATAAAACAAATTTTAAAAAGTTTAGAAGTTCACTGCGGGATATGTTCCAAAAAAACCGCATAACCCGGGATGTCTAGTCCCTTTATACTAAACCTCTACACCAGGGCTTCTTAAACTATGGGTCGCGACCCCATTTGGGGTCGCCAAGCGAAATATTGGGTCGCTAAATTTTTATATAAAATATCCAAATACATAAAATTGCATAATTGTCGTATGTTTTCCTACACATTGGGCAAATGGAAATTTGTCCGTAGTGACCAACTCTGAAACGTCAATTTTTTCTTATGTATTTATATTATTACTTAATTAATAAATCTTTACAAAAAATTTATATATCTTTATTCTAAATTATAAGGGTTCACAAAAAAGGTTTACAATCATAAATGGGGTCGTGAATGAAAAAAGTTTAAGAAGCACTGCTCTACACGAATACACACTAATAATATGTGCATTATGTAACATTATTCTTTTACATATTTCTTCACTAGAATAGTATATAGATTACATATTTGCATTTTTTTAAAAATTATTCTAATTATTTAACCCAGCTGATCATATTGTACACAACTTAGAATGTACAATATTTTATAATACAAGTATAAATTTTATGGGGAAAAGTCGAAAAAAGAATAAAAAGAAGAAAAAGAAGGAGGTAAAGATGTTACATGTTTATTCCGGGGCAGTTTTCAGTGAGGGACAAACAACTCATATCCTAGGCAGTTCCACATAATCCAGGATGCCTAGTCACTTTACTTTAAGTATTTTTTAGAAAATATAATTTACATTAATAAAAAGCTAATGTAATTAACTTATCAATGATAGTTAATTATTATTTTTGAAGTAATTTTTCTGACATCTTACTTTTGTAATTATTTCTAGTTTAAATGAACTTGAAATATTCTAATTAATACGCTGTCTTCATAAAATTTATCATCAAAAATATTAATTTGTTGATAGTTTGTTTTAACATTTAAAATGTCGTAACGACTAATTATTCAAGGCTGAAAGTTTTTTGAATTTGAAATATTTATTTTTACATTTGATGTTTTTAAATTAATATTAAGATCAATTCATATTAAATAACTTTTAATTTAGAAAATGCATACGTTTTAGTATTATTAATTATTCATATTTTTTATATGTATTTTTAAATAATTAATTGTTTCAATTACTATTTTCTACATGATGTTACCATGGTCGGATTTGACACAAATTATTGAATGGGGAATAGGTAAAATTTGTACAAGAACGCAAAAGAGATAGGTGGAATGGAGGAACAACCTGAAGACATAGGTGTCAAAATGGATTTTCACTACAAAAATCATCATGCTACTTAGTGCTAATAATATTAGGTTTAGTGGCAACAAGTGAATGACGAAAAATATTTTTAGAAATATCGAATTGTTGTTTGCCATCTTGTCTTATATTACCAAGCTCCAAGATTATGTCAGAAAATTGAGTTTATACAAAAATGTCATCTGAATTAGTAATGAAATTTGTGGTGACATTGTTCAATAGTTCATAAATACAAAAAATCGACCTGATAATTACGATTGACATCCTTAAAATATTGAGAATTTATTGAGAATAAGAGCCAAAATATAAATGAGAAAGCATGAGACCAGTCATACTGCATTCCCATCATATTTATGAGAATTTATACTAGCGATTGCTGACAGAATGGGTTTGATATGAATTGGATTAATAATAATGTTTTATTATTAACACGAATAATTAGTTACAATGAAGCGCATGTTTACCAATTGTTTACTTATTAATATTATTTTTAAATTCAAATTTTATTAAAATATTAAAAATGTTTGCAGGCTTCCATAAGTAGCAGTTCGATTATATCTTCTTTTAAAGATGATTTAGACAATCTTATAAACGAAGAATTCTATAGTCGATCCAGAACTCCATCATATGCTGTTCGGATAATCGAAAATTCCATTGAAAACAATCCAATTACAGAATCATATATTCTGCAACAGAATTGGATTTCAATGACATCGGTATGTGAGTTAAATAGACTGAAAAATGTCTCACATTTGATAATTAGAAAGATCGTTCAACGATTCCAGTAAGATCAGCTAGACCTTTTTCTTCTCCAAGTTGGATTAAAGGCTTTTTCAAACCAGATCAATCGGTGGCGAATAAGATGCATATTTATCTTTCACCAACTGAAGTCGTAAATGGAAAAATTTCACAAAATAATGACAGATTAGGAAAACCGACTCGCGCAACGTAATAATTATAGGCTCATTCTATTGGATAATTTGATTTGATTTTATATTCAGTCTATTGAAAGAAAGAATGAACTCAGGAGGCCAAATTTCCCACAGTTGTAGAAATATTAGAATGTGCACTAAAAGTATTTCAATTAGGATTGTTTTTATAATATATTTTCCTGATTGATTCTAGGTGGCCATCCTACAAAATCCAGCGAATCAGCCAACTCCCATACACACAGCATACAAGACGCAGATTATGCGTTTCTGATTGGCGCTCGCTACAATAGGTCATTAATTATTACATTTCTATTAATCAATATATTGGCAATAATATTTCCTTTCCATAAAAATCTGATTTGTGTAAATATTTAACCGTATGAATTATTGGTTTTGGATTAGAATAAAATCCTGATAAATATTGGCAAAGTTTAACCTAAGTATGAATCAGTAGAGATTACGCGGGAGATTTAAGGGGAAAAGTTTTTATTGCTCGCACTCAGTACAAAAAGTGTATCAGGAAGAAAACTAACTGAGAGAAATGATGATCGATAAAAATCTGTAGTAGAGAGCATCCTTAAGCGAAAATCTATTAGAATCTCGTGAAAATCAAAAGAATCGAGCATCCCAATAACTAATGTCTTCAGAATTATCAAGACAGAAAGAATGTAATTTGTTACTAGAAAAATCTTTCCGTTGTTTAAAAGTCTAGATTGATTAGAAAATAGTTTCAGTTAGATTATTTTATTCGATGTCACAACGATAGTCTGAGAAAGAAGTAATCAGTATTAGTAACCACAATCCTTCAAATACCATGACCATTACAACAGTTTGGTAAACCTGACTACTGCGTTTGAATGATTCTAAAGGATATTGAAGTTTCCCGTTCTTCTAAAAACCATAATAATGGCAGTAGTTACAAATGAAAATTTCCCGGCAGTTTGTAACAGGATGTATTGGTGCACTGATGTGGCTATCCAAATGGACAACACTCGAAGACGTGATAGAAAGTTGAATGACTTCTGTGACAATGTTGTTCTGCAATTAATTCATTTTTACATATTTGTGTGTGTGTATGTCAATATTTTTCTTAATTCTTTAATACGAAATCTTTTCTTTACATTTTATGAGATTTTCGTAAAATCACTTGAGCCCGACGGTTCACAACAGAGGACATTATACATGAGGTGTGAGCAGGTAGCAAATGAAAAGAAAAACATATAATAATTTTCAATTGATATGGTTCTTATATGACGTTATTAAAACTACTAATTAAATTAGTTAGAAAAACAAAATTTTTGATTTTCACGGACAGGATACTAACATTTCATACTAAATTTATTTTCGAACCAATTTAAAGTTTGAGAATAAGTTAAGAACATTTCGTCCCCAATACTTGTAATCACAAATGTCAGCTATTGGAGGGCACCAGCTACTAGATGGTTCGATTAGTCTTTCACTCTAAATATGCCTGATGATCGATTTACACGTCAGAACCCCAGCGATACTCTAGCAGTTTTCTCTGACTTCCTGCACAACCTGCACAAGCATAGTTCATCATCTTTCGGGTCTCTACATAATCGCACTAACCCCAATATCTTTCAAACAGGTTGATATTGCACTCTGGGTTTCTACAATGTCACATTACAGTTTATTTTTACACTAATTTGGCTATGGGGTTTTGTAACGCCGTTTGACTCGCAACAAATTTCCTAATAATAATATTTGCTATGAAAAAAGAAAGAGGTGAAATTGCTTGATGAAAATTAAGCTTTTTATTTTGAGTAAAAGATTTAGTCAAGTTGGCAATACTGTTGAATAAATGTTTTTAAAAATACCATTAAATAAATGTAAATAATTGGTGATATTGTTCGAAAAATTTAAAGAGAGGAGTTTTGTTGTTTTGATTTATTGTTTCAGATTCATACTAGTTTTAAGCCTTCACCGTATCTAGATCAAAATGTAAAGAAACTTGTGAAATATTTATGGCCATTATTAGTTGAAAATTTAATTTTTGTCATTTCTCTTCTAATAATAAATCATACTGTGTTGGGTCTTATTTTTTACACTTGAAGTCCGAAATAATTGTTTCCTTCCGAAACTATTTAATAACCATGCATTATTTTGGGGTAACCACATAATTTTAAAACTGCCTTTAATACGAGTTTGAATACATAGAAGTCAAATGAAGAAAAGATGTAGATTGATTGACAAGCACTTGAAAAGACTGTATATTTGTATATCCAAGAAAAATATTGGTTTGATTTTATAAATACATAGCATCTGTAAAATTAAATACTTTATTAAAAGTTTCATCCCATATTATTTTCTAGAGTTCACTTACTAGATTGTAGTTCTGTTTCCAAGCCAAAAGCGAATTCAATAAGGAAATTATTGTGTGACAATCAAAGTAATAATTCTGAATCATCATTACCGGTCCAGTCGGTTCCTTCTCCCTCAAGTGTTGAAATTTTTAATTACCAATTTCTTTTTAATATAGTCATAGATTCTCCTCAAACGACAAACAAAGTCACGGACGTTGAATCAAATTATCCAATTGAAGCGTCGAAAATTGAAAAACATTTAATTATTTCAACACAAAGTCAGAATTTGAAAAAGTGCTCACAAATTCGGCCTATAACTTTAACAAAATCTGGTCCTTCATCCATTAAATCTTCTTCTACCATGACAATTAAACCTTCAGTCTTACCAATTGTCGTCGGTGAAAAGTATTCTGTTGTTGAAATTACTGGAAATCTCACCCAGAACTCATTTCCGAAACATAAATGGACAAGGGCGTCACTAAATTTGCATATTGCTAGACAAGCAAAATGCCTCAGGAATAAAAGACAAGACTTCATGAAGAATAATCGAGTAAGAACAATTTCTCTTTTTTAATCTCTAAAACTTGTTGCTATAGGTCCAGCCTTCAAACTTGGGATTTAATCAACCGCAAATAACAAGCCTTTCCGAATACAACTCAAATGAATTTAATGTTAATCTTAAAAATCTGAAAACGGAAGTTGAAATTCCTACAAGATCTACTCAATGATTTAATTTTAAATTAGACAGATTATCATCCTTTCCGATTAGATTTTATAAATAAATAATTTCTTTTATATGTAACACAAATATTTCGTTGCTATCCTATTTTGCATTTATTTTAAAACATTTCACATATGGAGTACCAATCATTAGAAAGCAACTGAGTCGACTAAGGAACCATTCCGAGATACGATTTATTCGCTAATTTTGAAGTAATTAAAACAATAAATATAAATTGTGTAAACTGAAACCAGAAAATTAGCTCAATTGAACAGTTAGATGTGTCAGCCATCCATATTCTCCTCCCAATTATTAGGGATAACATTTTGCCGACCAATTAAATTTGACATTTGTTTAACTAGAGTTCGGTTAGATTATAAATTAATTTAAATTTGTAGAAAATTAATTGAAAATTTCATTAGCGGAGACTCAAAATGATTGACTTGGCAGGATATTGAAATATATTTAAATAAATTTTGACACAATAAAAAATAATTATTGGTGTACTTTAATTAATTACTATAATTATTGAATAAAATAATTATTTTTAACTGTACTAAATTTGGCTTAATAAATCAATTATATATACATACTCCGAAGTTGTTATTATTGGTAAATTGTTTGGTTTTAATTGAATAGATAATACTAGTCGGTGGTTCTGACTTCTCGTGTTCTATAAAATAAGACAAAACACTCCTATTTTTTTGTATTTGTATTTACAGTTATATATAAACCTGGATTAGCCATCAGTCAAACAAGCACATGCCTTGGGAACCAAGTGTTTGGGAGTACCATAAGTCCTAAAAAAAATTTTGCTAGATGTAAATCTAGAAAAAAGAACTTTAAAATGTAAATGACAATATCTTTTTGATTTTTTCATGTAGTAAAAAAATTAAGTATTTTTGTCTATTATTATTTCAAAATTTATTAACTGTTAACTTTAATACAGAAATACTTTATTGTAGGTTTTATATGAGGGATAATAGTACAAATTAAAACAGATTTGTTAATACAACTGTTTTTTTGCATAATATTAAAAGATCAGTGGCACTTAAATGGCTTAATCCGGCCCTGGTTATATATCACAAATTACAAACCCAAATTATTATAGCAAAAAATAATATACGCTATGACTACTCGATGAGTCCCACTGTAATGGCTGTTGGATTTCTTGCACTTTAATACAATAATCACCTTCAATAATCTGATCCTAATTCGACCATTATTGATCTATTTACTTTACTTACTTCTTTTAATTTACTATTTACTTTGTCATACTTACAAAAATTCCAGTGGTTTCTAATTTCGACTTGCCTTATATAGTGTTAGAACTCATTTGATAAATGATTCTCAAATACTCGTTTCAAATAATCGTCTCTGTTTAACAGTCCTCCCTATGCGGCTTTCTTTCATATTCTTTTGTATAAAAGTATAAATAATTACCATACCGTGCCTCTTCCTTATGATAATCTTTTCCACGTCTTCCCAGTAATCACGGTGTCCTGATAATGGTTTTTCGATTTCCCGTTTGTTTGTTTTTCCTGTAGTTTACCTAACTAGAATTTTCTTTAATTAATTAGTTAATTAATTAACGATTTCATGTTTTTTTCATTCCTTTGTTTTTTGACCCTTTTTAATGTATTCTGATAAATTCACTGTCACCATGATCTTTCCCTTTGCCTAGTCTTAATTTTAATCTTAATCTTAAATTTGACAGTTTATTGATTTATTGTAATTTCGCATTCATCGACGTTCAGTTTTTAATTTTACCATCTTGACTGTTTCCAAGATATTCCTAGAAATTATGACCTGTTACGATAATTTAGTTTTACAGTCCAAACAGAGGCGTAGCGACAGTATTCGGAGACCAAATACAAGGTATATATTTTGCGCCTACCGTGTCACTGAAACATTGGAAAACAGTATTTGGTGCCATTGAAAAATAAGAGCACAGTAATCATTACTCAATATCACATATTAACACTATCACCAAAAAAACACTATAGAAAGACAATTTGAAGAAAAATAAATTTTAACTGCCACAACGACAAAAACAATGTTACCAACACTTAATCTATGTCAACCGCCACCCAATAAAGGGATTTCAAAAATTCATCATACTAAATTGATTTTTCTTGCCTTCGTGCTCGAAAATTTAACTATAATAGCATCAATGTCTATAGAGAAGTGCAAAATTACAGAGACGATCTTTTCTCATCGACGCCCTTAGATATGATAGAATGCACCAAAGCCTGCTGAAGGAACAATCGCAACTGGCTATTAATATCGCAATTGTTAAAAAAATTTGCAGAGCAACGTGTAAATTGGGAAAAACATCATCACCTTTATATAAATTTTAATACCAGATGCAATTTTGTAGAAACTGGACATTATTACTCGTGACTCAGAACCAGTCTGACCCAGATATCAATTTCCAGTTTTGCTATAGACTTCGACGGTTTATATCCATGCTTCTCATGTTCGCAGTTAATAATTAACCCATCAGATTATTAGATATGACACAAGTAGATGAATCGTTTAAGAGAAAAAAATATTAACATACTACTTACATACTAACCAATCCAATTCCATCATTTCAATAGGTCAATAAACAGCAAAACTGATACTCCGAACTCAAAAATAAAAAATAAAATGTGAAACCGTAATCGCACAAAGAAAAAACCCAAAAGAAAGCATACCATAAAAATGAATGCTCCAATTTATTTCGCAACAGTAGATTTCGATGGCTTATGCTGTTAGTACATTTTCATTGGAAATGGTTTCTTCTAAAATTAAATTTTCGACAATTACTGTAAAACTATTTTCATAGCGCAATTTAGTCAGTGATTTTATTAATAGTTTAGGAATTATAAATTCGATTTTTATATAACGTCAACAAATTAATTCATTTTCTTGAAAAAGATAAACATAAATTATAGAAATTTTAAACTTGATAATGATTTGCAGTTATATATAAATCAAAATCGATGAGAACTTTAATGATATTGTTAGGCCTGTTTAACTGATTAATTTGAAATATCTGGTTGACTATGATATACAGCCCAAATCCAAAAATTGGTACCTTGAAATTTCAAAAACGATCAGTTTAATCCTTCATGACTGGTCAGTGTATTTCAATGTAATTCGAAAAAACCTCAATTCAAATCAAATCAATAAAAAATAATTCAAATATTTTTAAAAATATTTAAATATATTAAATTTAATTGACAGCATTCCAAAAAAGTCAAATGTTCATATTGAAAGTTGAAGTTGAAAGATTTCAAATTAAATTAAAAGTCAAATTAATTGGAATGAATTTCAATTAATTCAAGTATATTAGTGTCATTTCGAATATTATTAAATCAATTCAGTTTAATTTAAATCAATTAAGATTTATATTAATTTAAATCAATTTGTATAAATTCAAATGAATTAACATAATTAAATCAATTTATATTAATTATTAGCTACAGCAAGTGGTGGATTGGAGCCGGTTCAGTAAGGTTCGTGTGAACCGTTAGTTCAAAATAATAAATATGCTTAAATCAAGTACTAATTAAAAAAAATCAAAATGTCCGTTTTTAAAAATTTTTATATAAATTGCATAAATATTACTTTACAGTTTAGCCTTTCGGCAAAAATATAGCGAAGTTCAGCTCTAAGCAGAAAAGTGAAACTCAGAACAACAAGTCACAAGTTAGATGTCGCGCTAGTATGAATTTTGTTGATTACCAGACTTTCTCATCTTTCTTATAGAAAATCTTTGTTTATAACTGACCGGAAACCATTTCGCTTCTTCCAACGTGTGCTTTTTCTGTTATTTACTTCCCGTTATTAAAATATGAATTAAAATACAAATTAAAATCAAGCAAGCCAAAAGATCTACCAATGATACTAATACTAATAACTACACGCAATCTGAAACTACAACAGGAAAGTGTGAAGAAACTACAAACAAGCTTGTTGAAAGTCCTCGTTTATTAGAATCAGCTTCAGACGCTAGCGTGTTAGAGGAGAAAAGTATTTGTGTAGAAGATGGCTACCGAATCGACATGTCAAATTGTTGGAAAACCGAGCCACTTGAACATTTTAGTCAACTTTATCCTAGGTTATCAAATATCAATTGGTTTCTTTTTGGATGTAATGTTTGTTCTAAATTTAGTTTGATTTGTGCAAACAAAGAGATTTTGCATCTTGCCTCATAGTGGATAGAAACTCAAGTCAAGGCTGCTGGTGAAGAAAAACATGTTTAACAAGTTTCTCTACGGGAAAAACTACACCATCATGATAAATCAATCGCTCATAATGAATCGGTTGATACTTTGAAAACAGCAGGAGCCCAGAGAATTGAGACAATTGTTGACAAACTTAATTCAAAACAAATAGACTCAACTGGTCGTATGTAAAACGTAATCGTCCCATGTCTGATATAGTTGACGAAATTGATCTGCAAGTGAAAAATGGTGTTGACATTGGAATTTGTCTCCATTATCGATACAGTGCTCTAAAAATAGTTCATCATATTTCTGAACAAATGCATAAAACTATTTTTTCGCAAATCGGTCAAAAATTTGTGGAATGCATATCCAGCTTTATACAATCATTTCAAGTGTTGCGGACATGAAAGGTCTACAGAATAAAATGGAAAAGTTGAGCTTTTTAATTGACCTGACTATCATGATCGACATTTTGCATGAATTAACATATTTAAGCAAGGGTTTACAAAGTTGCAGTATTTCCATCGGAGCAGCGGACCGTTTGATAACCAGAACAATAGCAGCGCTTAGTATGATGAAAGTAAAAGGCGGAAATTTCGAAAATAATTTGCAAGAAACTATTGAGTCGGAACTGTTTACAAATATTCCATTCGAAAATATTACTAGTGCTAGACAACAATTGTGGAAATTAGCGTAGTCGATTTATTTACACTCAAATTAATTCTGTTCTAACTACTGCTGTGTCAATAATAAAAATTTAATTTAATTTTGCTTATTTGTTGCTTATTTGTTTGTTTATTTATTTGCTTATTTTTTTATGTACTAAAAAGACTATTCAAAAGACTTCTTACGAAACAAAAAAGAAATAGAAAAACTTGCTCTATTTGACTTCAAACACTTGAAACTGCCTTGGCTGATGGACCAGAAACTCCACTGAAAGAGCTTCGTGGACCCAGATGCCAGATCTCCTAATCGTAATTTGACTGACTCTGGCGGTGACCGATATGGAATAAGAGGACATACTAACTGCGAACCCGTTGTTACGAATTTTGCAATATACCGCTGGCTACAGTGCTATTAGCATTTTGCCTATATTCAAATAATAATTAAATTTTAAAAATTAATTCAAATCATCTCAATAATATAATTCAAGCAAAAACTCGATGAAATTCTTTCGGTAAATTAATTTATAAATGAGGAATTTAACAAGCATTATCAAGCAGCAACATATTCACACAATCTTAAATTAAATTGTCAATAATAAATATATTAATTTAATTAATAACTTTAATTAATTGCTTTAATTTAGATTTATTCTTACATTTATTCTATTCAATTTTTATAATTTCCAAATAATTCAAAAAAATCCTAAATAATTCGAATCGGTTTAGGTAAAATTAAAGAAATTTAAATGTTTAAATTAATTAAAATCATTATTTAATTGTAATAATTCTACTTCAATTTAAATTAAATTAAATTAATTCAAATTAAATTATTTCAAATTAAGTCAAAAAATTTCAAAATTATTTTAAATCAATTACAAACGCTAAATTAATTCAAATAATTTTATATTAATTCAAAGTCATTATAATTTTAATTGCTTAAAATTTACTAATTTTTTAAAGTCAGCTGTGACAATTAATTGCATTAGAATAGATAGAGCTACAGATACGCTTTCAGCTATTGTTTCGCTTAACTGATTATGGAGGACTCCGTGAATCGTAATTGATAGATGAATTCGTTACACTAATTATCAAAGTTGCTGTTTGAATCAGTGATAAGTAATTGACAAGTAATATTGTGTAAGAAAATGAACTTTATAAAACAATATAAAATCATTTACCAATGTTCAAGACCACCCAAAACCAATGGTGGCAAACGGATCCGTGAAAGTGTTCAACATATTTTATATAGTCATATATTTGAACATTGAACTATAAATATTTATTATTTATTTATTCTTCCCGGATCAAACACAACCTTTTTCAGTTTCCCTTTCTCCGGACTTACATTTTAAAGGTTTTCGCCTACACGTCAGAATAGAGCTGCAGACCGGAAGTTGAGAAACACTAGTCTATATCATGAAAAAGCAATACAAAATATAATAAGTCTATGTCAACATACATAACTAAGACATGAAGTGAGAAGCGAACATCAAAATAAGTTATTTTGATTATCGAGTTCGTGAATCAAACTATATTTGTTAACTTTGCAAATGGTAAGTAAAATATTTAGCAACGTAGAAACGTTTATTGAATATTTAATTAAGATCTTATTTTAGTTTTCTGGAATCAAGTGTTTAAAGTTGATCAATACACTGCCTCCCCAGGTATTTTGGCATCAAAACAAAAAGCTCAACATTTTATACAAAATGAAAAATGTTTTTACTTTTTATACAGAAATTACTTCGAAACACCTTTTCAATTACTGAATGCTTCAAATATATTTACTAAAACCTTCAATTTCATTACAGATCTCATTTGTAACTCTTGTTCTCCGTTCTTTATTTGTTTATGGGTTTAATACTTATTTTATCTTTCCTTCTTACCTTTTTAAATCATTATTGGTTTATTATTTAAAATTTAGTTAATTATGCTTTTTGACCAACCCTTTTCTATAATAAAATTTTAATAACATAGAAATATTATTATAAATTAACCTATAAGAAAGTAAAAATTATTAAACATGTCAATCTACATTAAAATTTTAAATATTACATAATAATTGAAACATTTTATATATTTATTTTAAAAACATTCTTTGATCGTTGTTTATTCTCATTAGCTTAGCAACACTATTATCTTATATTTTTAAATAATAAAATATGCATAAATCCTATTACACAGTTAAGCCTTGTCAAAGCAAATTACTACAAATGAAATGGGATCAGAGATATTATAATGCACATTTAAAAAAAGTTATTTACGATTTTCCTATAAAAATCTATAATAATATGAAATTAAATGTTAATCAAAAATATATTTGTTTTCAGTTGAAAGAAATTTATCCAGTCATTGATACAAGAGCTCCAAAAACTTATATGCATATGCATTTGAAGCTGAAAAAAATTCGGGTTTCATATCAATTGTCATTAATGATTTCATTTAATGAATATTAGATGGAGGAAGAAAGATTATTTTTAATAGAACGCGACAATCGGATTCTTTTAGAGAAAATGTCCCAAATAATGCGAACCGGTGGTCGAGTGGATAATCACAACAATTATGTCAGTAAAAGGTATAAAATTAATAAACGCCATCTAAAAATTACTAATAATACATTTACAGTTTAAATCGTGAGAAAAAACAGCGAGAATTATTGAGAGTTGCCCGAGAAAATCAAGAAATAATGGAAAGGATCATTGAACAAAAACCGCAATACTGTGTAAAGGATTGGGAAGAAAATTGGAATCAGAATCTCGAATATATCGATCACATTTCCGCATATCCGAGCAATTGGTGGCTCAATGTAATGCTCTTTATTCACTGGCTGCTCTTGATAATTGCCTCATTCGACTCTAGAAATCAGAACCAGCTCCAGAATCGAGGCCTGAGCGAGCATCATCGCAACCGCCATCAGAATCCAAACGCAGTCGATCACCGAAAAACGAAAGCAAAGATGATTCAGCGAAACCTAAACCTAAAAAACACAAGAAAAAAGAAGAAATTATTCCAAAAGAAACCGAAACGACCGAAACGAATGAAACTGCCGAAACAAAAGAAGAACCAGATAAAGAATCGATTGGACGGAAATCAAAAAATGAAGATCAAACTGAAGCTGGATAATATTTCCGATTGTTTCATCAATTTACTGCTGTTGTTAAGATTATTCATATCAAATTTTATTCTACTGCTGCCGCTGCCTCCGCCGCTGCCTCCGCCGCCGCCGCCGCCGCCACTGCTGCTACTAATGCTTGACGTGCGTTAACATTCTGACAATCTGTGTGATAGATATCCCTCGAGTTTTGGGATTTAGATTAAATATATTTTATTCCTCTTTCTTAATGTTTCATCCTCATTTCAATATTAACCTTCTAATTCTAAATAAATCTGTCAATCTGAGAACATTATGTTCACGAGTTTGTACGCCTAACAGGCCCAATGTCAGCCAGATGATAAGCTGGAATCAGATTGACCATTTCAGCAGACGGAAGATTGTGAATCCGGTGTTGCAGTTCACTCTTGGTGTAAACCTGGTACAGGGCATGTGGCTGCTCTTGTATTAAAGTGAGTAGAGCATGGCTCTCCTTGATCATGCTGTTGCGGCAATGTTCGAGCCCATAACATCTTATGGGTGCTTTCTTTTATCTGAACGGAGGAGAACCATGTACCCTGCAGGGTCAACCTTTGCTTCTTGAAGCGAATTTTCTCCTGCAATGTTGAGATAAACTCATTTTCTTATCCAAACAAAAGAAGCAGTATTTTAGTTGATTGTTCTTTTGTGCCATCTTATTAGAATGAAAAGGTATATAGGTAAGATACAGAATGAAATAATAGTTTCGGTCATATAGTATTAAAGATTCCAGCTCGAAAATAGAGTTCTAAAATTAGAAGGCGGAGACAGAACCACTTCAACTAGTGACGATGACAAGTGCATTTGCAAATTTATTCATTTGAAAGGCTTTCTTTTCAAGGGGAGCTGTGTGTTTGGCTAGAACTGATTTCTAAACCCAAAGTTAGGAAGGGGACGAAATGTGTCAGTACACAACACGCATACCCAGCATTAAGTTTACTTAAATAAAATATATAAAAACACCAAATAAACAATGATAATATAGAGATAATTTACCTTTTTATCCCTTAATTAATATATATTTACAAGCTGATCGTCGTGTTGGGCGGTTGTAATCCAACTAGTGGGAGGCCTCTGTAAATATATATTGTTGTTAGTGAAAACATTATATAATTTAGTTACAGGGTTTTAAGTTGTATTTTGACAAGCATAATATATTTTTTGACAATATTAACCAGATAATAAACAATATTAAATCTATTATTGACAATATATACTAAATTAATAACAATAAAAGCTTTATTAATGACATTATAAATATATTTTTAGANTTCCTCCTTTTGTAGTGCGTGTGTGTGGGGTACGTCTGGAGAGTGTCTGTTGCCAAGATTGCTTTCGGAACCCCCCGTTGCGAAAAAGTCTACACGGCACAAACGCATCTTGCAGTAATGGTAAGCACATGTGGCAATCTTTTGTTTGTCAAGAGTCAAGTGCTTGCTATCACTAGTTTTTGACATTTTGAGCCTGTTTCATTATTTACAAACTCTATTATTATTTAACTTAAAGAAAAATTACAAACATTAATAGTGTAGTAAGTGTAGTTGTTTGATCAATGTGAAAATCTCCAGGAAGAAGCGGATAAAGTAATCGTGTTTGTGAACTAAGCCGAAAGTGAATAAGAAATTAATCTAAGCGTTGGGCTACAAAGCATTTCTTTAACGGTGCTGGAGTGCTGAAGTCAAATTTTCGATTATTAGTAATTAGCAGTCAATGGGAGACCGCCATCGACTCCGATATTCACGACGTGGATGAATTAGAAATGACACCAAGTGACGAATTCAGAACAAATGTTTTCAATGTTTTCTTAGATTGTATTATTGGAAATATTGCAAGAAGATTTAATGCGGCTAAAGAAATTGATTCGTTATTTAATGTATTATGGTTATTTCATAACCTTAATGATGAAGAAATATAAAAGAAGTCCGAAAAATTACAAAAGGTATATGAAAATAATATTGACCATAATCTTGGTGAAGAAATACTCCATTTAAAATCAATTTATGATGCCAATATACAAAACAAATCTCTCTCGCCCATTGAGTTACTAAACATCATTAAAAAAATGAAACTGGATGTATTGTTTCCCAACATAATAATAGCAATAAGATTATTTTGTACGATCCCTGTAAACCGTTGCTGAAGCAGAACGATCCTTTAGTGTTTTAAAAAGGATAAAAGATGTTTTGAGATCCACAATGTCACAACACCGATTGAATGATTTAGGAATGTTGTCGATTGAATCTGAAATGGCTAAGAAAATTGATTTCAAGACGTAATTAATTTGTTTGCTAGGCGCAAGGTTTCGGAAAGCAACATTCTAAAAAATAATTTGTTTTTTGTTCTTTTTTTGTAATTTTAGTTGTAAACGTTTTCATTTTTGTAAGAGAATTTTTGATGAATACATTGTTCCAATAACAATTAGGACATTTTTCGGTTTCCCGCTTCATTTATAAATAGTCCAAAGTCCGAGGGGGAAATTTATTTTTCACGCTCTTGGCAGGGGCCCCCACAAGAAGTATATCCCCGGGCCCCAAAAGTCCTCTCGGCGGCCCTGAATATATATAAATAACCCCCCTCTATATATATAAAAATAATATATATAACCCCCCCCCCCCAATGGATTCATCCTGCGTACGCGCCTGCCCTCCAGACTGAGCACCCCCAAACTATAGTATGCTGAATTTTCATTCCACTGTAACCAATTTTCATAAGTAATAAACATAACAATTGAATCCCAATAAAATTTATTATTCAAAACTTAAAATCTAAATCAAAATTAAACAATTAAAACGAACAAAAAAAATTAACCAATACCAAATTGAATATAAAATTTATTAGCTTAATACATTACTTAAAAATTGCACATTAAGTAAATTATCAAATCCAATACCACGATGACATAAAATCGAAAACTGAGAGCATTTGTTTACTGTCTGAAAATCAAGTTGTGTTGTTGAAAAACTAGTCCTCTAACTGAATTTTCAATCAGTATTTATACTGATTTTGACTGCATTCATGCATTCTCTGCCACTATATCCAATCAGAATGCAGTAAAATTGGAATTACTTTTGCATGCATGCATGAGTGTGTGCAATTATTTACTTTTTTAATATAATTGATTTAATTCATTAATTAATTAATTTTTTATTAATTTTAATAATTTAATTTTCTAAATTTTATAATTTAAATAATTTTAGTTAATTTTATTTTAATTTTTTTGTAATTTAAACAATTTGATTCGATAAATTTCATAAGTTACATAATTCTAACTAATTTTAATTTGATTTTTATTAGTTTATCTGTTAATAAAAGTTTTTAGTTTCAATTTTTTAAAAATTTATTTATCTCTTTATTTTGTTATACGGGTTTTATTGATTCTTAATGTGTTATATAATTTATTTTATTTATTATTAAACCTTGATCATAAATTTTATACAACTTTGTGCAGTTTTGATGTTAGGTTTTTTCGATCCATTAAAACAAACTCTCAATTCTCGGTTTCAGCCCAACAATATAATCATAATAATAATAATGTCAACGATTGCAGCCTCGTTAAATGCCCGCCCACATGTAAAATTTTTGTCTGCAGTCTTTATTGCATACGATGCTCCAATCCATCAGTACTTTAAAGTTTGATAAACCTCATTAGTTCATGCAAAGTGTCAAACGTAAAGCTGGCCGACAAAACATTAGTCCTGCGAACGGACTTTAGTGTACATATCTGATGGTTTGGCAAAAGAGTACGACGATAATCACATCGCAACTACGGCAAAGTTGTCGTACTTGTCTAATTTAGTTTTTCTGGTCTAGTGGTAAATATTAGTCATTTATGATAGTTTGTGGCATTTAAGAGCTGTAACTTTTCGAATTAACATTTGTTACATTTATGTTTTGTTTGTGTTTTTACCTATATTGTGTTTATTTTCTGAATTTATAACCTTATTTTTAAAGCAAAGAAAAGTTAACGAAGAGTGTCGGGTTGTGCAGAAAACCTGGAGACTATCGTATTTTTCGGTTGACATTAAAGGAAAGACGACATGTTTAATTTGTGTTGGTTACTTAGGGGAGATAATTTTAAACTCAGTTCAATTCCCCTAGGTCTCCTTCATGACTTGTCATTAATCCCCCTTACGAGTGCCCATGATGATGGATCATGTTGGTAATGCGCACGCAGGTCGGAACTTGCGGGCAGATGAGCCCCTGAGTTAAGACTACTTCTCACAACATTAACGGTACGGGTTCCTGAGTGCCAATAGAAGGACTTACCTCTTCCTTTTCACACACTGATCAGGTACGCCTCTGGTCCAACGAGACAAACCTAAAGTTTTTAATGACCGATATTCTAATATTTTGACCGGACTATTTCCGTTCTCATACAAACTCACATATACAGACATGAACACAAGACTCTTTAACAAATTCTATTACACACCTAGTATTAAACAATATCATTGAATCACACAAAATTTACATCATAACTGTCGTTAGCTATACTGCACAACGTTTAACAAGTTCAACTAAGAATATGATGTCCACCATTTTTTTGGGAGCTAGATCTCTTACATGGCTTCCCCCTCGGTTAACAGGGCATCGATATCTACCTGCAACCATGGATCCTCTTGGAGAGCAGATGCGGTGGAAGAGATTATCCGATAAGTAGTTGGTTGTACAGTGAGACTATTTTTGGGAATCGGGGCACTCGCTGCCTGGGTGGCAAATAACGAAGCTTCTAATGCCGCGATCTCATTTCGTCACTTCTGGTTTCATTCGGCGCGAGATGGGAGTTTTTTATCTTCGGATTGACTTTTGTCGAGTTCTCAGATTGAATCGTTGGAGGGATATGAGACGACCCGTTAGATACAGATTCAGTGAGAATGTGGTTGCTGAATGCTCCATAATAGTGCGATAATAGGCGGGAGTTCTGGTCCGTGTCCCATGCAGTTCGATGAAGATGAGGTATTAAGTTCGTCCGCTCGATGGTGTAGCGGGAAGACATTCATCTCATCTTTTATTGGGTATTCCCTAACCCGTCTTCTTAGTTCCGATTCGGAATAAACCTGATACAACGCTTCCGATTGAGCTTTGTTTGTCAATCGTTGACAACGACTTTCTTCCAGGAGGCTATCTTGGCAATGTTCTAGGCTCAAGACCTTCATTTTTCCTCTTCATCTGTGGCGGGGAGAACCACGTATGCTCCATTTTCTATTGTTGACAAAATGTTATATAGAAATCAACGAACTCCTGGTTTCGCCACTTACCATGATTCACCCGGCGACTGCTAGCATAAGTGCCAACAATCCGCCGACGACCATGATAGACGGGTCAACCCACAATTATGCATGATATCATTAATTATAGAATAGCTATCAAAATTTACGTATCAATCAAAATCGAAAATAATTCTTAACCCAAATCCATCCATCGACCATACCCCTTGGCTCTGAATATGATACACTCCAGCCTTCGATTGTACAAAACAGTGTCATACGACTCTCGGCATTATCCTCATTTGACATTTCCCTGGATGAACATTCTTCTACACTCCCCGTTATCCCATATCACCTTATTGATATCATCTACTCACACATGGATTTCATATTTCAGGCACATTTAATTCAGCGTTCTCATCATCATTACTCTATTCGGCCCTGGCGATCATACTCAGAGTTATCAAGCGGTATCGTCGCTGGAGATCCACACGTGAAGAGAGAAAAGCAATTCATTTTATCGTATCATAATATTTTACTACATACATAATGAATTGTACATTTTAAATATGAAATAAAGCTTAAAAATTTACTTTTCTAATGCTTGAATGATGTACTGTCTTGGAAAACTAAAATCTAAATATATTCGGCTAATAGATTCGGTATGATAAGCTTGAATGATATTGAGCTAGAACCTGTATAATACTTTTAGACATTGATTATGAAATTAATTTTTACCTGTATAATAATTTTAGACGTTGAGGGAATCAACCAAATTTTAGTGTGTAAAAATAATATTTTTTCTTATTTTTTGTGTTTTTAACGGCTTTTCTCATGTTATTTATTTGTTTTCTTTTATTAATTCATTAATTAATTTAATTTATATATTTTTCCTTATTTTTGTTAATTTCTGTTGACGATTCTGTTTGTAATTTACTGTTTTACTTCTTTTTGTTTTTATTTATTGTTTTCCATGATCAATTTTTATTTTCTTGTCTATATTTCAATCTCCTAGTATTTATTTTCATTCTGCCTAATTATTTTCTTTTGCCTGCTAGTTATGGTTGTGTGTTTTTTATCTATTTGTGGTTTATTTACTATTATTCCTATTTCGGTGGTTTTGTTTTAATTGTTATCTTATTTTATTATTTTTCCTCTTTTATTTCTTATTTTTCTTACATTTGGTTGTTTCTCTCAATTTTACTTAATACAGGATTTTATTTTTTAATTAATTTACAGAAAAGAAAAGTTTTAGTAATTTACAATTATTTTAATTTCTATAGTTTCTAGCCCAACATTTGTAACAAATAGATTACTGTTTCCAAAGATTATAATGTTTCAAGACATTATGAAACGAACCATGAAATGAGGCTTAATAAATACAGCGTAAGTTACGTGAAGATAAAGTAAAACAATTATAACAGTCATTGAATAAGCAGCAGTCAATATTTAAGAGGGCTAATGAAGTCAGTGATGCTGCAGATAATGAAAATTACAGGATTGCACATAAAATAGTTGTTTTGTCGAAGCCTTTTTCGGAAGGGGACTTCATAAGAGAAATGTATGTTAATGGATTAAATAGATATTTGACCGGAAAAACGTACAGCTTTTGCCAACATAAGATTATCACGAAATACATTTTCAGAAAGAATTAATGAAATGTCAGAGAATATTAATTGCAAACTCAAGGAGAAAGTTCGATGCTTTACTTCATTTCCAGTTGCAATTGATGAAAGTATCGGCATAACTGATGTAGCAAAAAAAATAAAAAATGGATAAAAAATATATTTTACTAAAGAGTTTGTAGAATAGGCACCAATGAAAAAAACAACATCTAATGACTCCTATGAAAGCTTGATAGGGGCACTTGATAATTTAGATGTAGATTGTGAACAACTTGTCAGTTTAACCACAGATAGAGCACCACAAATGGTTGGTAGAAAAGTTGGAGTGGCAAAAAAACTAAAGGAAAAACTGTTATCTGTGAATTCAAATCAGAAATTTTATAATTTACATTGCATCATACAAGTAATGTGCAGCAAAATATTAAAAATGGATCACATCATGGGTGTCGTAATAAAGACAATGAATTTCAATACAGTGCTAGGTCTAAACCACAAGCAATTCAAGCGCTTTTTGGAGGAAACCAATAAAACAGCTTGGTTGCATTATTACAATGGCGTTCGCTAGTTAATGGGGGAATTGTACTGAAGCAATTTTATTAACTGTGTGGAAAAATACAAATTTTCATGGAACTGGAATGAGTGCATGAACTTAAAGATGATAAATAGATTCAAGATCTTGCTTTCCATGGTAAATATTACCGGACAATTACATTTTCTGAATACAAAAATGCAAGGGCGCAATAAAATGGTAACAGAGCTTTATGATTCCATTAGTACCTTTGAGATGAAATTACTGGTTTTTGAAAGGCAGCTAAAAGAGAGTAATCTTGCACCCTTTTCCACCTTGAAGTCCTTGCCAGGCACAACTGAAATTCCAACTGAAATCAACACAGAAACGTACTGCATCAATATTTTTAACTTGATAAATGAGTTCCAAGAATGATTTGCCGGCTTTAAATACTTTGAAAAAGACATTGCCATTTTTCAGAATCTGTTCTCGGTTAATGTTAATGAGGCACCAGATCTATTTCATCTAGAATTAATTGAGCTGCAGTGCGATTCTGTTTTGAGGAACCAATTTTCCGATGTTGATATTGACTCATTTTATTAATATGTTGGACCAAATTATTCAATGCATAGCTTCAAAGATAAAGACCATGTTCGGTAGTACATACGTATGTAAAGAGTATTCCTCTGTAGTGAACATAAATAAAACTCGGCTCTATCTCTCTCTCTCTCTCTCTCTCTCTCTATATATATATATATATATATATATATATATATATATATATATATATATATATATATATATATATATATATATATATATATATATATATATATATATATATATATATATATATATATATATATATATATATATATATATATATATATATTTATGTGCGCGTGTATCAGAAAATTATGTTATGTGGGTCGCATGTTCACTTCTAGTAATGTGCCCCTTTTATATAAGAAAAATTATATCTGGAAGCATGTTTTTGGTATTACGTTTGAAACAATGTAAACCACCGATTGGTGAGAGACGTAAAAGAGGAAGATCTGAAAAATCAAAATAAGTATTAGAACATAAAAATTTTTAAATAAAATATTATCTTAATATTTTTTATACATTTCTTTCATAAATGATTAAATTAAATGATTAAAAATTACTTTACGTTTCATTTTTATCTTTTATAACTTTAATTTTTATTTTCTATAGTTTCCTTATATTTATTATTTATGTTACCTATCATTCCTACATTTTTATATTTCAGTTATATACATCAATTGCACCAATCATTTTATTACATTCTTTTTATCAATTCTTTTTATTATTTAATAATAATCATAAAAACTAGAGAATGAAATATTTTAATATTTATGCATCAATGAATTATTAAGCTTTCAATTTCATTGTCAATTTTCAAAAGAATATATAAATTTATTTTGTTTAAAATAAGTAATTAATTCAACTTTTATTTAAAACTTTCAAAGCCATTATATTTTAATATTTTTAAATTTTGAATGTTAAGTTTTTTAATTTTTAAAAAAAATATCAATAAATTAATTTTTTTACATGATTACATTTTAAATATTTTGTTTATGGGAATTTTATATTAGTCTTCTAATGATGTTTGTTTTCAGATGACCTTCAGCCGTTTTCCAGACATTTATATAAATGCTGATAATTTTGAAGAAGATGTCAAAGTATTTATAGAAAAAATAAGACCAAATTGGAACACAAATTCGCTCAAGATTAAAGTATGTCTTTCATTTAAAAAAAATAATTAAAAATCCCATATTACAGTTTCTACAAAGTATATACAAATACATATCTAAGAGGTTAATATTTTCAAACTATATTATTTGTTAATTTGCAATTTTTTCATATTAATATTTTATTTTAAAACATGCAATTGATGTTAATCAAGTTGTAGAGACTTACTTTAATTTATATTTTAAAAATATTAATTATAAACAAAGCGATTGGATAATTATATTTTTTTTATAAACATTTGATAATATTAGTATTCTAATTATTAACAAATATTATTTTTTTACTATAAGAACTTTTTTAAATTTTCACCACTGATTTCTTTTCAATTGACATTGTATTTATTAAAAAACCTGACTATAAAATTATTTTAACTCGATATTATTTTTTACGTTTTTACTATCTGTTTTATTCCAATTTTTACAAAATTTCATATTAATCATCTATTTACACTTTTTGCTATTCTCTACTGGTTGTTCGCTTATGTCAATAAGGTACCCAATCCCATTGGAGCGTTTGAGTTGAATCTTTAAATTTACAGTTAATGTAATAAATTCGATAAGAAATTCTAATTGTGTATTTATTTCAATAATTTAGTGTCGATTTGAAAATGGATATTTTGGTCCACCAATCAAAAATAAAGATTAAACGCCCCCAGTTTTCATTGTCTCCCGTCTAAGTATTAGGCAAGATAAATAAATATGTTATTGTAATACCTTGTAGACTATCGATCAATATCCTGTGTTGTATTTATATTAATCGATAGTCTGAAAATAAGAATGAAGATATAAGAAATTGAAAAAAGGTCAATTGTGAAGAAGATAAAAGATTTTACTTATTGAAATATATCTTTTCTTACGTGATCAATAAATACCAGGAGCTCTCTAACTAATAAACAATTTCATAATAATTATAAAAAATAAATTTCTCTGAAATATTTTCCTGAAAATGCGATTATTTGAAAATTTTTAAATATGAATAAAATAAAAATATTCGAATAGGAATCTTTGACTTTGAAAAGAATTTTGTTACATACCTTTTTAAATATTTTACCGCAACGTCTAGATGTATTGCTATATTGAACCGAATTTTATAAACAAAACAAACGACGCTGTTGACAATCATCAACTCCTTAATTACACAATAAACCAAAGTTCCTTAGTAAAAGTATGAATCAAGAATCTTCTTTACAAACTGTGCTAAGTATCTCATCCAATTAGTTACCTGTAAATGGCGGATGTCTTTAAATTAACAATTGTTTTAACAAATCATTAAAATCCTTTATTATTTTGTTCATCTTTTTTTTTGTTTTCTTTTAACATTTCATTTATTTCCATTAATACTTGAGATAAAAAATTTATTTTCCTCAGTGGCGTAGCTAGACATTTTGGGCCCTTGTGCAAGAATCAATTTTGGTGCCTACATACAAATCTTTTCTTATTAAATAAAATATACAAAGAAAAACTTATTTAATTTTATTTTTTTAAAATTTGAAGTTTTTTTCTTGACTTTGATTATTTATTAAGTTTTTAAGGTCTATTTTTGAAGCCTCTGTGTATTCGATGGATAGTAGTGCCATTTGATGCAATCTGCTTTGTCCGATCGAGTTCCTTTGGTAGTTTATTTATTTTTTTAATTTGTTGAAAGTCTTTTCCACACTTGCAACTGTTATGATAAGGTAACAATAAAAGTCATGCCACATATAAATCAGATAAGTCACTTTCCATAATACTATATTTTGTTGTTAGAACATCTGCAAATTCTTTAATTGTCATGTTTTCTTTCAAATCGTCTTTTGGTAAGTTAGCGGCTTGTATTAAATGAATTGACAAGTTATTGGAAAATACTTCTAAATATTTTTTTGACATATTATCGCAAACTATCTTCATTTCTTGTTCAGGCATAGATAAAATATTTTTAGGTACTAGAAAAACACAGCAGTGGCCCAATAATTTCTACCCATTTTATGTATGTATGTCCTCTAAAGTAAAAACTTATCAGAGTAAATTTTCTTATATATTTATTTTTTTTGGATTGGTTTGGTTGAAAACAGGGTGATTAAAAAAAAGTTTTTTAAAATTTTAATTAGAAAATTAAAAATTTTATAAAATTTTATGGTTTGACAAATGGGCCTCCACATAAATGGACCCTTGTACCTCGAACACACTCGCACATACCTAGCTGCGCCACTGATTTCCCGGTATAACACAAATTTTCAGTACTGCCTTTATCGAGAATTCTAATCAATATTTGTGTAACAGTTGATAAAGGCATTGTCGAAAAATTGTGTTACATAGTAATTAAATTTTTGATTTTTTGTCAAAATGAAAGTAAATTAAATGTTAAAAATAAATCATGCGGTTAAAATTTATCTATGGAACAGTAATATAATTTCTAAAAATATTGCTAATATTGTTACGGTCAAAAAACCCTCATACAATTACTGAAATCTTAATTTGGGAATAGATATTTTGGGAAATTTGTAACATGGCAAAGCGAAAAAAAATTTCAAATAAATCCATCTCAATAATGCCAGTATAATGTGATACTTTCATAATTTGGTACAAAAATAGGACAGCTCCCTATAATACGGTTTCTATATAATATGGCTTAATTAGATTGACCAACTCGGAGTATTTACTATGTTGGTAACGCTATCTTTATCATAGATTTTATTTTAACCGTTTTCATATTATTGTTGGGACTTTAGGGGTTTTTCCAGACAAAATTTACTAGCCTAGGGAATGGATATTGGTAATCTCTAAACACCTTCATGACTATTAACACTAAACTTTACTGT